>JASFAX010002979.1:0-44014 GCA_030737875.1 Allium sativum | reverse complement strand
CTTCCCAATTACCCATTTTCACACTAAATCACTTTTTGAACTGCGTTCACACTAGGCTATTTTAAGTCATTCCCCTAAAACAAAAATAGGGCGCTGGCGGGGATCGAACTCTGTACCTCTTGTATACAAGTCATGTGTTCCAACCAAATGAGCTACTAAGTCTTTTACTTACAAAAGTTAGAACAATGCTAAACATTATTCTTTTCTCATTCTTTTATTTCATGTTTTGCTGAAATATTTAATTGTACTTTAATTTGTTAATTTACTGTTAATGAAAATTCGGGGTTTTACATCATGTTCATGATTTTTTCCGATTTTTAAGTGACCGTTTTACCCCTGACGGATCTTGTTTCGTCTATAACTTTTGATTGGTAAGGAGTTTCGACTTGAAACCATTTCCATTAGCTTCGGATGATGGTTTCTCTTTCCGTAGAGTGCTCACATTGGCCAAACGGACTTACCGTTTGGGAGATATGGCTGAATTAAGGTTTGGAAGGTGAAAAACAGCTTAAACGGGCTTAATAGGGAAATTAGCAGCTAGGCCCATTGGTGATTTCGGGATTAGAGCTATATAAGGGCTAATTAGGGTTAGAGTAACCTTTTCTTTTTCATTTTTCAGCCTTCACTAACATCCTTTCAACTCTAGCAATGGCCTCCACCTTCTAGAACCATCTTTAATCACCGTTTAATCAAACGTTAAGCTAATCTACATCAAATCAAGGCAAATTAGTATCAAATTGGGAATAGATTTGCTGTGTTGCATAGAGATTCAACCCAAATCAGAGATACTTTCAGATCTATAAATTATTTGTGGCTAAGGAGAGTGATTTGCATTGTTTTTCACTAATTACGGCTAATTAGGGGTGATTAGTGATAATTAGCGAAATTATGGATGTTAAAAATCTGAAAAAAATGTAAAGATTCTTAAATATTATTTTATGGCTCTGATAAATATTTGGGTTAATTTGGATTATGTTTGCTAATCATATGGTTAAAACATGGTTAAGTGAATTAAGGGAAAATCATGCTTTTTAGGTACGTTTGATTCATATTTACATGTTAAATCATTGTTTTGATGTTTATGGTTGATTATATATGTTGTTGTCACTGTTTGGTATGTTTTATGATTGATAAGTTAAGTTGGAATGGTTGAAAACGCTGTCGTATGGCGTAAATAGCTCGCAAGAAAAGTTGCAGGAAATGATACAGATCCGGACCGGATCGGACCCCACTCGTGAGGCATGCGTCACAAACCGATGGGATGGAGGAGTCACGATTCGGATCGGCTCCCACGAACCATGACCACCTATTGAGCCATGAATTGGAGCATCAAAGCATGAGACCCGAACCCTCCGAATCGAACCGACCCGCTCGCTTGGAATGTACCACGAACCGCTTGAAGAAGCAAATCACGACCCAATGCTTGAAGGGGAGTAACGAACTAGAGTGCCATGAAGGAGCCATGAACCTGTAGGAGGATGCCCGACCCGAATCAGGTTGTTAATCACGATCCGAACCGAAAGGGGGTTCCACGACCCGAACCAGATGTGCATTACGAACGAACCGAACCGAAGATGAAAGGAAGTACCGGACCGATCCGGAGAAGACCAAAACCCGAGATGCAAAGGTAGTCCAAATGGGAAGTTGTTACTCATGATCCAGATGGGAATCAACGAGTTGACTTCATGATTGGACTTTGCTGTGGGACGTGTGCAAAGGGGTTATCAATGTTTACAGCTTTGACTCACCATTGAGAGACGGATATTGGCTATGGATCAGTGCAGTGGAGTTGTCATGACTCCATGGGGCAGAGTGATCGTAGCTGGGCTATGAGCCAGTGTAGTGGAGTTGTCATGACTCCATGGGGCAGAGTGGACATAGCAAAGGATTTGTGGCTATGGATCAGTGCAGTGGAGCCGCCATGACTCCATGGGGCAGAGTGATCGTAGCAAAGAATTGGGTGATCAAAGTGGTAGATATCGTATACTTTACGCACTGAGTGAGAGATGTGAGGATGATTGCTATGTTTGATGTTTGCTATTACCATGACATGCATACCCCCTCCCCACTATTTCCACACCATGTGTTAGTGTCACCTAAGAGTATTGTACATCCTGTTGTGCTAACTCTTTGGTTGCAGGTCCAGGTTCGGGTATGGTTATGTATACCTGTTGTTTTGTTTTGTTTTGCTGCTTATCGCTCATACCAGACTTTTGTTTGATCCGGAGTTTTATGTCTCTTATTATTACTCTGGGTGCTCCTAAACTAGCAGACTAGAGACAGGTTAGACGGTATGCACGAGTAGCTAATCTAGAGACGAGCAGGCGGCTTCTACGTATTATTACATATATTCTCCCTGTGTTGTTGATGGTCACTACTTGGGCATTAGTACTGTATATTTTCTTTCCTTTGCCTTAGAGACAGTACTTTGAAGTTGTAATAATGATGTTGGATCATAAGTTGTATACTGGATTCCGCTGCTATGATGGTTTAGTTTTCAGCTTATGCATTGTATCGCTTGTTTTATGTCAAAGTTATGTTGTTGTTATTATATTTGTTCCTTGCGCTGTGAGATGTACTACATGTTCCTTTAGCAGTTTTAGCTTCAAACCCTTTTTCTTTGGCGACCGTCCCGTGCTAGTTGGGCATCGGTACAATGCATTTCGAGGAAATGTCGGCTTGTCCGGGGTGGGCTGTCACATTTGGTATCAGAGCTCTAGGTAGCATAGTTAACATAGGGAAGACATCAGGGAGAGATAGTATACGTATATGAGAGCGCGTATTTGTGATATTTTGGTTTTCAAAACCTATATATGTATATATACATTATTAGTATACATAAGGATAAAGTCGCACTGCACTGGCACTACCAAGAAGATGGTTAATCGTTTCTCTTTACAGTTTAGACGATGCGTCGAGATACGAGGAGTACAGGATTAGGGGCCAACAATAGGAATGCCTATGACATGAGGACGATGTTTACTACCTTCATGAGAGAGATGCTTAGGGATGTTCAGGGAGCAGCTCCTAATGTTGCTGATGGTGGTGGTGCAGTGTGTAGGCGCATAGAGCCGATTTCACCAAGCTTTGCAAGGATTATACCAGTCTTGGTGGAAAGTCGTTCCACGGAACGGAGTCGGCTACGGAAGTTCAGGATTGGCTTGATAGTTATGAGCATATCTTTAAGGATTTGGGGATCGAGGACGCAATAAAGAAAAAGTTAGCATCCCGTCAGCTGCAAGGACGGGCAATGAATTGGTGGAACGCTATTAAGGCAGCTACTCTTGAAGATCAAGTCACTTGAAATCAGTTTAAGACTCGCTTCAGTGATATGTTTATCAAAACTGCTCAGAAATCAAAACTTTTTAGGAAGTTCTTGGAGCTTAAGCAGAATGGTAGGGCAGTCTCAGAGTATATTGTTGAGTTCGATACCATATTGAAGTATGGATTATCTCTTATTGACACTGCCGAGAAGAAGAACGAGAAGTTCATAACAGGCTTAGATCAGTACTTAGGGGAAAGGCTTATAAACCATATTGATGAGACTTTCGAATCGGTTGTTGGGAAAGCATTGAGATCAGAGAGTCTTTACCCTAAGTCGAAGACCGAAATTATTGTTGCATCTACAGGAGAGCCAAAGCCGCAGGCGAGCGGTGGAGGTAAGAATAATTCTCAAAATAAAATGAAGTAGAATCAGACCAAGGATGGTTAGAAAAAGAGGGATAAGAAAGATGTTGAGTGCTTCAGCTATGGCAAGAAGGGCCACTATGCCAAAGAATGTCGGGCCAAGTCAGTAGACAGGAAGTGCTTCAATTACGACCAAGTGGGACATCACAAGGATAAATGTCACAACCTCTTAAAGAGAAGCACATCGTGAAAGCATATGCTATCAACGTTGTTCCTTCTTCGTCGAACGCCCCAACTGCGACAGAGAAGGGAAAGAATATCGTTATTCAAGGTATGCTTTCATTTATGATGTTCCAGTTCAAGTTTTGTTTGATACCGGAGCTTCCTATTCCTTCATATCTAATGACCTGGTAGATAGGTTGGAATTGGAACCCGGGCTTGTGGATAGACCTTTAGTAGTGACGAACCCGATCGGTGGTTCGACTAGCCTTAGCATGATTTGTCGTAATGTGGCCTTATCGAGTCATGGATGCATGTTTTTTTGTGATTGCTTTGTTTTGGGCTTTACTGGGTTTGGCATTATTTTGGGGGTCGATTGGCTCCAAAGATATAGGGTGATGGGAGACTGTGAGGGCTTTTTGGTGACAGTTGGAGGGGATGATGGGCAGAGGGTAGTGTTTGGTAGCCTACCTAGTGACTAGGTGATGGCTAGTTTTCTAAATTCCCTCGACATCCCGCATCATAAGTTGTCAGATGTGCCCATTGTTGGCCCGTATCTGGACGTCTTCGAGGAAGTGACCGGACTTCCACCACACCGAGAGATTGAGTTCCATATTGATTTAGTGAAAGATGCCAGGCATATAGTGATGCCTCTTCCTCGTATGGCGCCAAGGGATCAGCGAGAGCTCGTGGTGCAAGTAAGCAATCTTTTGAAAAGCGATTTATCCGAAGAAGTGTTTTCGAGTGGGGAGCACCAGTTGTGTTTGCTACGAAGGCAGAGGGTTCCCTTCGATTGTGTGTAGACTACCGCGAGTTGAATAAGGTGACGAGGAAAAATAAGTATCCTCTCCCACAGATAGATGATTTGTTTGATCAGTTGAGTGGAGCAGGAGTGTTCTCTTAGTTGAATCTCGTGATAGGTTTCATCAGCTCCGAGTAGCAGTTGAAAGTATTCCTAAAACGGCATTTCGGACGCCGTCTCGATTTTATGAGTGGTTGGTCACGCCATTCGGGTTGACAATGCACCAGCATATTTTGTGGATCTTATGAATAGAGTCTCCAAAGATCAGTTGAATAAGTTTGTTCTTATGCTCGTGGATGATATCTTGGTTTACTCGAGGATGGAAGAAGAACACAAAGAACATTTGAGGATAGTGATGGAGGTGTTGAGGAAACACCAACTGAACTAAGTGTCACTTCCGGAGGAGGGAAGTGAGATTCTTGGGCCATGTTTTTTCAGAGAATGGTATTGTCGTAGATCCTACGAAGGGGGCTACGGTACAAGATTGGTCTATGCCCAAGAATGCGACAGACGTGAGAAGTTTCTTAGGATTAGCTGGATATTATCGTAAGTTTATTCAGGACTTCTCCAAGACAGCGGCACTGTTGACTTGGTTAACCAAGAAGAATCAAGCTTTTGTTTGGGATGAAAAGTGCGAGTATGCATTTAAGAACCTAAAGGAGAAGTTAACGTGTGCATCAGTGTTAGTCATTCCTAAGAGGAATGAAGAGATGACGGTATACACAGATGCTTGTGGTACTGGACTAGGTGCAGTACTGATGCAAGGAGGTATGGTTGTAGCTTATGCAAGTCGGCAACTGAAGCCACATGAGAAAAGATATCCTACCAATGATTTGGAATTGGAAGCGATCGTATTCGCATTGAAGATGTGGAGACATTATCTCTTGGTAGAAAGATTTGAGTTATTTACTGATCATAAGTCATTAAAGTATCTTTTCGCTCAAAAGGATTTAAATCTTCGTCAGCGGAGATGGTTAGAGTTCTTGGCTTCATATGATTTCGATATCGCATACACTACTGGGAAGGGCAATGCGGTAGCTAATGCATTGAGTAGGAGACATGCCAGCTTGGGGCTATGTTTCTGGAATGGAAGCAACTGGAATATATCGCAGGATATGATTTCAGACCTAAATGTGAATTGGATCCACAGATGTTAGCATGTTTGATGATCAGACCGACCTTGATTGAACGGATTGGTTCTAGTCAGAAGGACGATCCTAATCTATTGGAAATCATCTCCAAGTTAGAAATGGGTATCGACAGTGAGGAGATGAACAAGTATGGACTTGATAGAGAAGGATGGCTTCGAAAGAATGGAAGACTGGTTGTACCCAACGATAATGGATTGAGAGATGAAGTGCTTAGAGAGTGTCATCATTCGAAACTGACTATACACCCCGGTGGTAACAAAATGTATCGAGATATGAAGTAGATCTACTACTGGGAAGGGATGAAGAGAGGCATTGGGAAGTTTATCTCCAAGTGCATGAATTGTCAGTTAGTTAAAGCTGAGCAAAAGAAGCCGAGTGGTTTATTACAACCGTTGGAAGTTCCCAAATCGAAATGGGAACAAGTCTCAATGGATTTCATTAATGGTTTACAGAGGACTAGATCGGGCCATGATAGTATCTGGATTATTGTGGATTGATTGACCAAGAGCACAAGGTTTATACCAGTCAAGTCAAATAGAACGACAGCTAAGTTAGTAGAACTGTATATGAAGTGGGTAGTGAGATTTCATGGAGTATCCAAAGGCATTGTGAGTGACCGAGACCCATTATTTACTAGTGGGTCTTGGAAGAGCTTACAAGAGGCTTTAGGATCAAAGTTACATCTCAGTACCGCATACCATCCTCAAACTGACGGTCAAACAGAAAGGGTGAATCGGATATTGGAGGATCTTTTGCGAGCTTGTATATTAGATTTTGGAGGATCATGGGATGACCATTTACATCTAGTTGAGTTTGCATATAATAATAGTTATCAATCTAGTATCGGTATGGCTACATTTGAAGCTATGTATGGAAGACCGTGCAACTCACCATCATGTTGGTTGGAGACCGGTGAGAAATTTGTACTTGGGCCAGATGTAATAAGGGAAACATCAGACAAGATCAAGATCATTCAACAGCGAATGAAGGCTGCCCAAGATAGGCAGAAAAGTTATGCTGATAAAAGACGAAGAGATTTAAAGTTCTCCGTTGGCGACATGGTACTCATCAAGATTTCTCCATTGAAGAATGTGATTCGATTTGGTAGGAGAGGTAAGTTGGTACCAAGATTTTTTGGTCCAATTCCAGTTCTCGAACAAGTTGGGAATTTGGCGTATAGAGTAGAGTTACCAGACAGGATAGCGGGAGTTCACAATGTATTTCATGTTTCCCAGCTAAGGAAGTTCGTACACGACCCCGATTTGACTATTTCACCGGATTAGTTGGATGATATCGAGGTAAGACCCGAGGCGGTTGGGAACCGCAGGCCGATTCGTATTATCGAACACGATACGAAGCAACTTCGAAGGAAGACGGTGGAACTAGTTAAGGTCCAGTGGGGTGATAAGAGAATGGATGTACTTGGGAAACAGAGGAGAGCATAAGGAAGTCGTATCCAGAACTCTTTGCCTGGTAAGGTTTTAATAACAATATAGTTATTCCGCATGCTAGGATATGTCTGTTGTGTTTATTATGTATGTTTGATGATTGCAAATGGTTGATAGGCATGCGGGACCCTTGGTTGTTTTCTTAGTTAAGGAATTTCGGGGGCGAAATTTCTTAAGGGGGGAGAATGTAACGACCCGCATTCTACGCATCGAAGGATCGTAGAATATTTATTTCTTTTTCTTGTGAAGTCGTATGGTCATGTAACTTTGGGAAGCGACTATTGGGGTCATTACTCATGTTCATGATTTTTGCCAATTTTTAAATGACCGTTTTACCCCTAGCGGATCTTGTTTCACCTATAACTTTTGATTTCTAAGGAGTTTTGACCTGAAACCACTTCCATTGGCTTCAGATGATGGTTTCTCTTTACCGTAGAGTGGTCACATTAGCCAAACGGACTTACAATTTGGGAGATATGGCTCAATTAATGTTTAGAAGGTGAAAACAGCTTAAACGGGC
The DNA here is from genome assembly GCA_030737875.1 of Allium sativum. NCBI lineage: Eukaryota > Viridiplantae > Streptophyta > Magnoliopsida > Asparagales > Amaryllidaceae > Allium > Allium sativum. Next base: position 36,247 of record JASFAX010002979.1, on the reverse strand, counting down.
TTAATAGGTTAATTAGCAGCTAGGCCCATTGGGGATTTCGGGATTAGAGCTATATAAGAGCTGATTAGGGTTAGAGAAACCATTTCTTTGTCATTTTTCAGCCGCCACTAACATCCTTTCAACTCTAGTAATGGCCTTCACCTTCTAGAACCATCTTTAATCACCGTTTAATCGAACATTAAGCTAATCTACATCAAATCAAGGCAAATTAGCATCAAATTGGGAATAGAGCTGCTGTGTTGCATAGAGATTCAACCCAAATCAGAGATACTTTCAGATCTATAAATTATGTGTGGCTAAGGTGAGTGATATGCATTGTTTTTCACTAATTACGGCTAATTAGGGGTGATTAGTGATAATTACGAAATTATGCATGTTAAAAATCAGGGAAAATATGTAAAAATTCTTAAATATTATTTTATGGCTCTGATAAAAATTTGGGTTAATTTGGATTAAGTTTGATCATATGGTTAAAACATGGTTAAGAGGATTAAGGGAAAATCTTGCTTTTTGGGCACGTTTGATCCATATTTACATGTTAAATCATTGTTTTGATGTTTATGGTTGATTATATATGTTGCTATCACTGTTTGGTATGTTTTATGATTGATTAGTAAAGTTGGAATGGTTGAAAACGTCGTCGTACGGCGTAAATAGCTCGCTGGAAAAGTTAAAGGAAATGATACAGAACCGGATCGGATCGGACCACATTCGTGAGGCATGCGTCACGAACCGATGGAAAGGAGAAGTCACGAGCCGGATCGGCTCCCATGAACAGATGACCACCTATTGAGCCACGAATTGGAGCATCAGAGCACGAGACCCGAACCCTCCGAACCGAACCAACCCGCTCTCCAGGAATGTACCACGAACCACCTAAGAAAGAAAATCACGACCCGATGCTTGAAGGGGAGGACCGAACCGGAGTGCCATAAAGGAGCCACGAACCGGTAGGAGGATGCCCGAGCCGAACGGGGTTATTGATCACGATCCGAACCGAAAGGGGGTGCCACGACCCGAACCAGATGTGCATCATGACCGAACCAAACCGAAGATGAAAGGAAGGACCGAACCGATCCGGAGAAGACTAAAACCCGAGATGCAAAGGTAGTCCAAATGGGAAGTTGTTACTCAGGATCCAGATGAGAATCAGCGAGTTGACTTCATGGTTTGACTCACCATTGAGTAATGGATTTTGGCTATGGATCAGTTCAGTGGAGTGGTCATGACTCTACAGGGAAGAGTGATCGTAGCAGGGCTATGAGCCAGTGCAGTGGAGTTGTCATGACTCCATGGGGCAGAGTGGACATAACAAAGGATTGGTGGCTATGGATTAGTGCAGTGGAGCCATCATGACTCCATGGGGCAGAGTGATCGTAGCAAAGAATTAGTTGATCAAAGTGGTAGATATCGTATACTTTATGCACTGAGTGAGAGATGTGAGGATGATTGCTATGTTTGATGTTTGTTATTACCATATCATGCATACCCCCTCCCCATTATTTTCGCACCATGTGTTAGTGTCACCTAAGAGTATTGTACATCCTGTTGTGCTAACTCTTTGGTTGCAGGTCCAGGTTCGGGTATGGTTATGTATACCTGTTGTTTTGTTCTGTTTTGCTGCTTATCGCTCATATCATACTTTTGTCTGACCCAGAGGTTTTATGTCTCTTCTTATTACTCTGGGTGCGCCTAAACGAGCAGACTAGAGACAGTTAGACGGTATGCACGAGTAGCTGATCTGGAGACGAGCAGGAGGCTTCTACGTACTATTACATATATTCTCCATGTGTTGTTGATGGTCACTGCTTGGGAATTAGTAGTGTACCTTTTCTTTCCTTTGCTTTAGAGACAGTATTTTGAAGTTGTAATAATGATGTTGGATCATAAGCTGTATTTTGGATTCTGCTGCTATGATGGTTTAGTTTTCTGCTTGTGCACTGTCTCGCCTGTTTTATGTCAAAGTTATGTTATTATTATATTTTGATCCATGTGTTGTGAGATGTACTACAGGTTCCTTTGGCAGTTTTAGCTTCAAACCCTTTTTCTTTGGCGACCGTTTCGTGCTAGTTGGGCATCGGAACAACGCATTTCGGGGAAATGTCGGCTAGTCCGGGGTGGGCCGTCACAGATACATTTATATTTGAAGTTGATTTTGACACTATACACTTATAGTAGTATCAAAATGACTTTGGTTTTAAATGTACTAAGCATGTTTGGCTATTATAAGGGAAAGCTCTATCCTCCGGCTTGCGTTGTATTGTATGATGGGACCTGAGTCTTATAATAGCTTCATTTTTCAAAAAGCAATGCGTTATTGATAAACTGTTTTATGCACTGGTAGTCTTGGGAGGAAACCCGTTCTGTATTATACGGCGTGGTCCCTTGATTTACTTTATTTCTCAAGTAAAGTTTTAAATAACCGTTTTAGTTCTCACACCAGTCACATGACTGACCTGGAGTTTATTGTTTTAACCTAAACTCTGGGTGCCCCTATTTTCCACACGGACAGCTAGTAGTTTTGGTTTTGCATATATTATATTCATAGGATCCTGGATTTACAGCTGGAACTTTACTTGGAAAGCTCTGTATCCGTGTATTTCTTTCAATTGTGTTATGTATTATTTTTCAGCTGCTTAGTAATTTAAATCTCTGATATTTTCCAATGTGTAATATTTATTCATACTCTGTTATATTCTTGTACTCTGATGTAAATTGTTGTAATAAGCAATGAAATGTTCTTATGTTTGCGTTCTAATTTGTCGTGTTCTCAACTCAATCCGGGTTTTCCTTTATGGGGAAGTTTGGGTCGTTATATCCGCTATGTTTTAAGTGTTGTACTCCGATAATGTTATTGTATACAGATACTAGTTTTATTTCAAAGTTATGTTATATAATATATTTATTCGTTCCGCTGCGAGATTCGTGTTACTATGATTCTGTTGTTATGTTCTTTTTCTTCTTCTATTCTAATTTTCTATCTTATCTATTCTGCCCCTCTAATTACTTTCTATTAATGATCAGGAATGTTCGATGCCAAAATAATTGAAATGAGTTTTACGTTGATTTTCTGGGTCGGAAATTCCAGTTCATTACAGTGGTATCGGAGTTGAAGGTTAAGTAATTACCTTGGCTCTGTGGCATAACTCAATAGAGATGGGGTTAGTAATACCCTAGATTGAGTTTGAGTGTATATATACGAGTGAACGTATTTATAGATTTTATAAAAATTGTTTTATATTATGGAGATTTATTGGTAGTTGTTTATGAGTTATGGTCGATCAATTTGATCCACTGTATCGGTAGGGGTTTCTAAACACTGGAGTACGATGAACCGACATAGTATGTTTTGAAAATAGGGTAAATGAAATAATTCTGTCAAATTATATTTTGATAAAACGAAAATATATATTGGAAATATTATAGTATTTGATGTGTTAATTGTTGTTATAATCGAGTAAGATTATAATTGAGATGGTTATATATACATAATCGGATAAAATTCGTATAAGTGTTACGAAATGAATTAAATCTGAATTTAAAATTTGAATTGAAATTACAACTCCGGAAATTTGAAAAAGTATTTGTAAATGGATTTGGATTAAATATATGGGAATTTTAAAATCCTGTGAGATTTTAAATGGTTATACAAACATTGAGGTGGATATTTTGAAAAAATTTCAGAATGGAAATGTTTAAATATGAGTTTTGAAAAGTGATATAGTATTGAATGCACTTTGATCATTGGGAAATAACTCTGGTGATGTTGGCCCCATCATCAGTGTTCATTTTCAAGTTCTAAGTGACAGATTACTACCAAAGATATTGTTTTTGAATTGTTCTAAGGAAACGAGTTAATTTGAATCCTCAAAAGGAATATCGGGTTTTAGAAAAGCAAAATTGTTTAAAAACTCCTGGGAAGAGATTGTTCGAATTAAAACAATTTAAAATTAAAATTTGTGGAAACAAATTGGAATTTGAATTGAAGCCAGTTAAGTGGAAATTGATTTGAAATAGAGTAATATCGTGTAAAATTGGATTCTGGAATATAATTGGACTCAGGTGAGTAAGTGGTTTGATTATTGAAATAAAGATCAGATTTGAGTTTATGAGATAAAGATAACTTATTAGAGAAATTAACTAGTTAATAAAATATAGGGATGAAACTTAACTTGGTTAAGTATATTGGATTGGTGAGTTGAGAATTTTAAAATCAAGAATGGAACTTGAGATTGAGAATGGAATTTGGCTTGGATAAGCAAATAACTGGGTTTGAGGATAAAATTGATTGGAGTTTGATCGGGATGACATTGGTATATCCTGAATTGGTAGCAGATGGAAATGACAGAATAATATGCCGGACAAAAATGTACAAGTTTATTTTTATATGAGTTTGGTGATTATGAGCCGAATTGGCAAGCCGCTTGGTTGTTTAATTTTCTTTTGGATTGGAGGAGGACCAGAGAGGCGAGTTGTAGTTGTACCGATTGAGCCATACAAAGGAGACGCGGGCGAAATTTTTCGAAACTTTAAGGTGTTAGAAATTTTTTGGAATTTTTGAAAATTTTAGTTATCAGAATAAATAAGTATTTTAGTTGAAATTAAATGGTTTCAGTTAAAACTGAAGTTAAATGTAAAACGAATAATTTTTAACCCAGTTAATAGGGTTTGTTTTCTACCTTACTAAATTCGGGGACGAAATTCTTTTTAGGGGGAAGAATGTAACATCCCGTATTTTTAACGGTTGAATAATTAATTTATTTAATTATTAAATTCCGATTTGGCAATATCAATAACTTGAATTAAATAATATTTATATTCAATTAATAAACAATGGAATAATTAATTACAAAGTCCGAAATAGTCAGAAATAGTAGAATTGGCAATATTGTGTGAATTGGATAGTATAAGAGACTTGGTTAAGTTTAGATTCGAATTTTAATAACGAATCTATTTAATAAACGACATTAGAACATATAATTTATAATATAATTTAAAACGAGCCTGAAACGTCATGGTAGTTTATAATATTGAGTTTTGAACTTCAACTGAATATACAGAATCCATTTTAAGTCGGATTTCTGTGAAACAAGAAACGTTCGAATCTGTTGAACGATTTTTTTCTAATGAAAGAGAAAATTCAACATTTCGTTGTGTAGATTGTGAGTTATGATCAAATCAAATTTTAAAATAGTCACTATGGAATTCGTTTATATTTTATAACGATTTATTTATATTATAAAAGGATTTTAGTATAAATTGAATATCGATATAACTTATAATTTTGAAATATCAAGTTATAAATCCAGATATGATTATTTTAGAGCTATATGATATTCTGTGTGAATATATACGATAATATTAATTTATTAATATTAAATTAAATTGTTTTAAATATATTAATATTTAATTGGTTTATTTAAAGCATTAAAAATAGTCATTTTTGTAATCAATCTCCCTTTTCGACGAAATTAATTTTGTTGGATCCGGAATATTAAATTATTGCTAGATTTTAATTTTTGTGATTTTTGGAGTCAGTATGCGGCCGTGCGGAATTCAAATGTGTAAAACAGTCGATAATTTGACTTTAAAAATATATTGTGAACAAACGGGCTTAGAATTCGACGAAACAAGTTTTGTTGGGTCCGTATTATCAAACTGTAGCTGTGTGTCCATTGTCATTGAAATTGGATAATATATGCGATCGTATGAATTTTTAAACAACAAATACATATAGCGATTGGTTAAAATGAATTTAATAATCAAATATAAATATATATATCCATCCTATAAATACCCTACATCTTCCTAACCCTAAGTCATTTCTTTTTCTGGTCAACAAAACTTAGCGCCGCTATTTTTCTTCTTACATCAAACATATCGTGAGCTTCTAAATTCATAGAAAAATCAAAAGTAAATCGATAAATCTCAAAACCTACATTTCTACACTCCTCTGATCATTTTCTTCGATCTGATATGATTTATAAGGTGCTCGAACACATTTAGGTTCAATGCTCTATATATGGCATGAGTTAGGGTTGAGAATCCTGAGATATTGGGAGTTTGATTCGAGAAATGGATGTTGTAACTAGATTAAGGATGGGAATTGGAGTGTGCACGCAAAGTTTGGTAGGGATGGGTGTTGGAAGAAGTCGATCGTGTGTCTTGGATGATGCGGCTGACCTTCGAACGCAAATTTAATGGGGAGTGCGATTTTAATGATTTGTGTATGAAGGTGTAGAGGCTTGAACAAGACGAAGTTCGGTGACGTTAGTTTGGCCAACGACAATGTATTGGAGGAAGTAATGGTGTTTAAAGTTTCGAAAATGGCTGTAAAATGGTCCTGGAGTCGGATTTATCTTCAGCGAGGAGGAGAGAAGCAGTTAAAAGGGGCGTGTCTGTGTAACATTGGGCCTGCAGGTTTGTTGATGGGCCGGGAATAAAATAAAAGGTTAAAGCCCAATGAATTTAATTAGTTAAGTTTAAATTTATTTTAATATTGTATAATAACTTGTAATGCAATATCTTATACGTACGACATCGGAATCTGACGAAACAAGATCTGTTGGGATCGTATGGAGTGTTATACAATGGAACTGACTAGGACTAAATTGGAGCTCGTTACAATTTATAGCGAAATAAATTGCCTGATCTAAATCAATGGCAGTTTATCATTATTTAACGATAAACGTCCAATGTGAGTAAAACTCATAACTCTGTCCGATTTATAATTTTATAAACGTATTTTAGAATTGATAAAAATAATTGAATGCTGTGTGTGATGATTGTTTGGATGAATTGTTGATAATTGGTTGAGATAATTTATATATATAGTTATATATATAAGTCATTGTTTAAAATATTGAGTTCGTTTGTTATACAACTTCGTATTGATATGAAACTGATATAATTTATGTGAATAACATCTGTGATGCAAGGAAACAGCTTGGAGGGATTCGACTGGGTCCCTCAGTATTTATAATGCTGTTTTTCATATATTGTGATATATGATGTGGTATATAATCTGTTTATTGATTATGTGTGTTTGGATGATGATTGACCATTCTGATTTGGTATTTTAAATACCATAAGTAATACTGGAATGTAAAAAGGGAATATTCAAAGTGAATATTGAAATAAAAATATTTATATAAAATCAAAGGATTTTATAATGAAGGAAATTGTGAAGTGGATATTGAATTTTAAAATTTTATAAAATCAAATGGATTTTTATAAAAGGAGATATTTGAAAATTAAATAAGGAACTTCTTTATAAAATTATTAACAGTTATATGGAAGTGTAAAAGACCGTTTTTGGTTAAAATACTTAATGGAAATAACAAGAAGTAAATAAAGAACTTTATGGAATAAATATAGTTTTGGAAATTAATAGAATTATAAAAGGGAATTGGCGAGATATAAAAGAATTATAGGAAATTGATTTAAAGTAAATATTTAATAGAAATCTGTTTTTAACAGATAAATTGAGAAGAATAATTTATAAACGATGTTTATAAATTAAGGAAATATTTATCATTTGATAAATAGAATATATAAGTCTGAATTTATATAGAGAAGTGAAAATTGGTTTTAACACAGATATTTGAAAATGGAATGTAAACTTAACATTTATAAAGGGAATTATAAAGGATGGGAATATGAATTTGAAAAGGGGAAAATCAATTTTTACAATCGAAATGGAATTTCGAATGGTTAGAAATAAATAACTTGTTTAATAATAAAAACAAGTAGTGTGATTTATAAACAATGTTTATAAATGAAATAGAAATAATTGTTAGCGGATAATTTGGATTGTAAATTCAGTAGTGAATGTAAACGGATAATCCACCTCGACCGTTAGATGTTTAGAGCCTTCTTAGATCTTCGATTTTGACTTTAGGAATTTCGAATTTGGTTGAGTGTAGAGGGAGATCGAATCGAAAATTTTCTGGAGCATTTTTGCCTTCTGATTTTTAGGGCCGGCGTGTTTGTGAGTAAGTGAGGGAGAGAGGGTATTAAATTTTATATATATATGTATAAATATATATATTTAATTATTATTTTATCCATAAAAGTAGTGTTTTGCATTCGAACTCCAAATCCAACCCAACGATTACCGTTCCTAGCCAAATACCCCCATTCCGGACACAATGGGATATGTTTCGTAGGCCAATTCGGCTATTTCGATCTGTTTTCTTTTAAATTAAAATATAAATCAATATATATTGAATTTAAACGTACATTTTATTTTACCGGGGCCACATACAGACTCCAAAAATTCCAAAAAATATAAATCTGGCTATGTTTTGACGATACTGTCCTAACAAAACTAATTTCGTTGAATTTGGAGACCGTTTGAAAAACGGCCATTTTTCAGTCGATTAAATTCAAACTGAAATTACCAAACACGTTTTCTTTTGTCACGCTCACATATTAATTACAAAAATTATAAAAATTGGAATCTAGCAATAATTTGATATTCCGTATCCAACAAAAGTGTTTTGTCGAAAATGGAGGTCGTTTGCAAGGCTATTTTTAAGGGCTTTATATATATTAAATATATATAAATTCCACAGCGACTTTTCTAAATTTTAAACTGGACATAACTTTCAATTTATATAATGAAATCTTAGTTTCTCAACTTCATTAGAAATATATTATTAAACTGATCAAATATTTCTTGTTTCATCCAATTCTGACTTATATTGAATTCTATATATTCATTTGAAATTTGAAATCGAATTTTTAAACTGCTGCGCTATTTCTGGCTCGTTTTATAATTAAAATAAATTTATTCATTCTAACTTCGCCGAAAATAAAAATTTTCAATCGTTATTATTTGAAATAAATCATTTTAAATATTCAAAATCCATTAAAATTGCTAAAATAAAAATTTTAAATTAGTTCTGATTTATTGGGTTGTTACACGGACCTAAGAGAACCTAGGTGTAATCTAGCTCCCGAAAGTGTGATTTAACTTGTCGTTCCTTAGCTATCAAGAACCCAAAGCCTAAAGATCAGTCACTTTTCCACAAGGGGTTAGTATCACGCTTGTGAGATTTAAGGGTCAATAGTTATTTTGGGATAGGGCGTTGCGAGTTCGACACATTAAGAAGTTAATTAGATGGCTCGTTTGGGTTATTTCAGTAATTATCTCAAAGTAGAAGGTTTTGTCGTGAAGTGGTAGTAAGGAAATAAGTGGAATAAGTGACAAGTGCTAAATCTCTCTTTTATTATTCACATGATTGAATACGAAGACGGTTACAAGTAAAACCCTAAAATCAATTTACAAATTCGGGTTTTCTCTCTTGGAAATGGATGCAAGATTTTAGCATGAGAAAAATTCCCCCAAAATGGGACCTTTAGGTCTTATTTATAGGAAATTTGGGCTTCCTTTGGTTGCGATCCAGTAGAAAGCCCGGTTCCTAGAGCTATCGGCTTCAACAACAGCTACCTAGCATCGGTATCGACCAGATTTTGTGCATTGGGTGTCAGTTTCGACTCTGTATTGCTTGTAACTCCAGTGCCTCCTCTATGTAGTGTATCGACACCATGTACATCAGTGTTGATATCTTCCTTCTGCTCTTAGTGCCACTGCTGGCTTTGCATTTTCAAGTGTTATTCTACTTCAGAGTCTTTAGATACTATCTTTATGCTTCTTTCTATATAACTTTGACACCTCTTTTAGTATCGGTATCGATACCAAGCCTGTTGGTATTGATAGTACCTTATTTGCTCCCATGTTGGTCTCGTGCATTTTCTTTTTATGACTTTGGGCTTCGGCATCGAATCACATGCTTCTAGGTATCGGTGTCTGGTACCACTACCAATATGGATTGCTTGTTGTATGTTAGTGTTGGTATCGTGCCTTGTTGATACTTCTTTGTTTCGGTATCAAGCTTTTGCTCCCTATGTTGGTATCAATAGCTTGTGGACCAAACCTTGTCCTTCTTACTTCTGGTATAGGTTCTTCCTGGGGCTTTAGTACTGTGCAGTTAAAGCGCTTAGCGGTTCTATAGCGGCGGAGGTTTAAAAAGGTGTAGCGGGGATAAAGTGGGGAAATAGCGGAGGTGCAAAAACGTTCATTAGATGTAAAACAAAATATTTGAAAAGTAATTAATCATCTTTCTCACATTATATGTGTACAAGAAACTAATATTAATTAATCTTATATGTTAAAATCACGGAATATCATAGTTACACATGCTAAATTTGATGAGTGTAATTGATTGTTACATATATTAGGCACTTATGCCTTAAATTTAGCCATTTACGCTAACTTTACTAAATTTTTTAAAAAGATAACTAGTCAAATCAAGCTTTATATATTAAAATTGCTAAAGTGGATGCTAAAAAGCCTTGATTTAGCGGATGCAGTGGAAAATAGCGGGGCTAGAAGCGGATCTGCTGTTCATCAGCGCTAAATTGAAATAGCATAGCGGTTGAAGAGCGCTATGGGCTATAGCGGTGATATTGCGGGGCTTTAGCGGGGCTTCAACTACATAGCTTTAGTATTGGCCATAGGCTTTCCTGGCCTCCATTCTAGTGTCGGGTTCATCCCGATACCCCTCCAACTTAAATTGGTTTCGGTACTGAAATCAGATAGTAACAGAAGGCTTAGAGGATTCACTCCTAGCATCCTTGAGATCTTATTTTTTATCTTCGTGCGTCAACGCCATCTCTTTTAAAGCCTAGAATGTAGCCCTCATCAGAATATGAGTCACGACAAAGCCTTGAAGAGGTTGATTCAACCCTCCCACAAGTCTAGCTGCCTTCTTACTAGCTGTGTTAACCAGATCCATTCCAAACCTCGATAAATCATTAAAATGACTAATTAACACTTAGACTGAAAGATCTTCTTGCTTCAAATTGAGAAAATTTTCCAACTATATGACCTGCTCATCATGTTATACAAACTTCCTCTTGAATCTTCCTCGGAATTCGTCCCAGTCTATATGTCTCCCTTAAGCCTCTGCGATCTCCTACCAAAATGAGGTCTCCTCCTTAAGCTACAAGAAAGCTAACCGAACTCTCTGTACACCCTCAGGCTCCAATAACTCAAAAATCCTTTCCATATCCCTAAGCCAGATGCATGGATCCATGAAAGTCTTTGTGCCCATAAAAGTCTTGTCACTCAAATTAAATAAATCCTTACAAAGCTTTGAAAAATCAGCGGCCGCTTGTGATTAGGAGTAAATACCACAGTGGGTGCTGAAGCCTGCGAATGCTCTTGTCCTTCGGCTTGTGTCGTAACCTCTAGATATCTATGAAACCAACTATGAATCATGACACCCTCAGGAAGATAGGGATCCTCGGATATACTACACAAAAGAGAGAAGATAGATATTCTAGAATTTGAGAGGGTCAAAGGAAGGTTGTTGCTGACTTGAGAGGATAATCTTCTATTTTCAAGACAACTTTTGGTTTTTGAAAATATGTTTTCTTTAAAACAAAATTTTAGTGATCCTATAACCTTAGACACTGATATCAAATGAACACCTTCAAGTTATAGGTTGTTTATGTTTTCCTCTTCAATAGCAACAAGATAAGTTTGCAAAAAGAGAAAAAAGACGTTTTCTAATAGGACATCATTTTGGCCAGAAAGGCTATAAAGTTTATGATTTAAATACTCATAAAGTTTCTTATAGCAGAGATATATATTTTGTTGAAAATGTTTTTCCTCCAGATCTAACTCAACTATTATTTCTACCACTGATTCAACCATTACATCTCCAGTTTTTGTTAATCCAGCTTTAGACCATATTTTTTTTTCATTTTTCCTCCCCATAAACAAATTCTAATTAAGATCAGTCCTTAACATCCTCATTCAACAATCCAGATCATTCTAATATTCCTCAACAAAGTTCATCTTCTAGCCCAAATCAATCCTTGTCTTCCTCTCCAAATAACAATACTAATTTTTCTACTTCTCACATTTTACCAATTAGAACAACTTCCACAATTTGTCAAGTGCCAAAGAAATATGATGATTACATTATTGGAAAATTTCCTACAAGAAAATTCAGTAATGCAAAAATCAATCACTCTGCTTCCTTCAATGTATTTTCTGAACCATCACTAGCACATTTGGAATCAAATCATTCACATAGCCTTGCAAATATGTTTTCTTCTTTTGAACCATCTTCATATAATGCCTTTTTACATAGATATCTTGAAGAGGAGGTATATATGTCACTTCCTGCTGGCTATAAGAGAGAAAAATCGGGGCAGGTATGTGAGCTGCATAAATCCATATACGGTTTAAAACAAGCTTCCAAATGTTGGAATCAAGAACTAAGTAAGTTTTAATTCAATGGGGCTTTGTTCAATCTAAACAAGATTACTCCATGTTCACTCTCAAGAAAGAAAATGATTTTATAGTCATAGTAGCATATGTTGATGACTTGCTTATTACTGGAAATGATGTTTTTATCATTACTACACTAGAATCAGCTCTTCATCAAGCTTTCACAGTTAAAGATTTAGGTGACATAAAGTACTTTCTTGGTATTGTGGTTTCCAGATCAACAACTGCTACTTTTCTCAATCAAAGAAAATATATGTTAGATCTTTTAAGAGACTATAATATAAAGGCATGCAAATCAGCTACATTTCCTATGGAAAAAGGATTGAAACTTAGCAATTATGAGGGTGATATAATTCTTGATCCAGAGAATTATAGAAGAATAATTGGTTGGCTTCTATATTTGAATTTAACAAGACCAGATATTTCATATGCGGTATAACAATTAAGTCAGTATTTACAAACTCTTAGAATTCTCCATTCTCATGTTGCATTGCATATATTACCGTGTTTGAAAGGAACTATCAATTTTGGTTTACATTTTTCTACAAAATCTGACTTAATTTGAGTGCATATTGTGATGCTGATTGGGGTCTGTGTGCCGGTAGTGGCAAGTCATTAACCGGATATTGTATTTTTCTTGGAGATGCTTTAATTTAATGGAAAACCAAGAAAAAGAAGGTAGTTTCTAAGAGTAGTACTGAAGAAGAATATAGGAGCATGAGCTATATAGCTAGTGAGATAGTTTGGATCGAGAGGCTGTTAGCAGATTTAGAAGTTCAAATACCTACTCCTATTACTCTCTATTCTGATAATATGTCAGCAATGCACATTGATCAATACTCTTGTTTTCATGAGAAGACTAAACACATGCGAACCAGGCATCAAAAAACTGAACGTGCACTATGTTAGAGAGAAAGTTCAATCAGGTTTATTAATTACAGCTTATGTAAAACCAGCTTTGCAACTGGCGGGTATTATCACAAAACCACTTGATTATGATCAACACAAGACACTTGTTTACAAGTTTGGATTAATTTCTTTTTTGGTTTCTCAAGATTTTCCTTCCTTCTCCAATCAACCTTAAGGAGGGGTGTAGAGTATTGTACTCTGCAATTTTCATATTGTTCTGTATGTTTTGAACATATTGGGCCATGTACATAAGCCCAACAATATTCTATTGCATTTATCATGTACATAACACATTGTCACCTTGGGCCGATAGTATGACAGAAATAAACTTTTACTTTTCTTCTTGAAATGCTTCTCTTTAGGCATAAAACCCTAGATTTGACGGATGGTAATCCTGTGTCTTCGAGTTCGTCGACAGCGCCTCCACAACCTCAAGCTCCAATCGAACAGTCAACTCGCTTGTCCCTATCCCGCCAACAATCGATGAGGATAATTTTCAGCTAGTGCTCTCAAGACAACAGATTATAGCGCAGAAGGAAAAAGTAAATCAAATAAGACAGCCAGTATAAACCAAATTAGGGTTTCCTGCCCACCATCAGAAAAATAACTAGCTATGATTCCCATAAACAAGAAATGGCTTGTTCTACCTTCCCCAGGCAGCAATAGGAAAGATAAAGGTCTTCAATCTCCTAGAAGTTACAGATAGCCCCTGCTACAACTGCCATATATTTCTCAATCTGCAGAATGCTTTAATACTTGAAGGAGTTCCTTGTCATATGCTAGTCGGCCGTAGAAGGAGGTTATAGCCAGTAATCAGGTTCTAATTTCTAAATCTCTTCAATTTTATCAGCCTACAATCATTAAAATATGAAATGCACTGAAATATACTCTAAACTGACTCAAAAGGGAAGACTTCAATGAGAAAATGTTATAGTTATATATATATATATATATATCAAATAGGGTCTAGACCTCCCGTTCTTCAAAGCATACATCTGTAGAGTGTGGCGACCGATAGGAGAATTTAGAATTTATTCTAAAGAAGAAGGATTTTATATGATAATATTTGAAAAAAGAGAAGATTGTGATATGATCCTAGAGAGAAATCCTTATTTTTATAACGGGCAGTTAATGATGATGAAACGCTGGTTTTTGGGTGCTAAATGTAATGTCCCGAATTTTTACAGTATAATAATTAATTTATTTAATTATTTAAAAATATTGGTTTGGTAATTTAATGGTCATTTAATTAATTATATGAATTTTTTAATTAATATAAATAATTAAATAATATATTAAATTCTGAAATAATCAGAATTAGTGAATTAACAAAATCCCCGGGCCGTTACAGTGGTATCAGAGCTTATGGTTAAGTTTTACCTTGGCTCTGTGGCGTGACTCAGAAGAGATGGGGTTAGTAATACCCTAGATTGAGTTGAGTGTATATATATGAGTGAACGTATTTGTTATTTGATATAAAATGATTTTATATCATGGAGATTTATTGGTTGAGTTGTTTATGAGTTCTGGTCGATCAGTTTGATCCACTGTATCGGTAGGAGTTTCAACACTCGAATACGATGAATCGACACGGTATGTTTTGAAAGAGGGTAAACGAAATAATTTTACCCAAATTATAGTTTGATATAAAGGATTTATATTGGAATGATTATAATATATTAGATATATTGGTTGTTAATATAATCGAGTAAGATTATAAATTAAATGGTTATGCAAATCACCAATCAGAATTCATATAAGTGTAATATATGAAATCGAATGAATTAAATCTGAATTTAAATCAGAATTGGAATTAAAAATTGGAGAAGTGTTTATAAATGGAATTGAATTAAGTATATGAGAATTTTAAGATCCTAGGAGATTTTAAATTGGTTTACTACATTGTGAATGATGTTTTGAAATTGATTTCAAAATAGAAATGATTCAGAATGGTTTTGAAAAGTGATATAGTATTGAACCTACTTTGATAACTGGGAAATAACTCTGATGATGCTGGCCACATCCTCAGTGTTCATTTTTGAGTGCTAGGTGACAAATTACTACCAAGGATTTTGTTTTGAATTGTTTTAATGGAAAAAGATTGTTTGAAATCCGAAAGGGAATATTTGGTTTTAGAAAAGCAAAGTTGTTTAAAATTCCCCAGGAATAGACTGTTTGAATTAAAAACAAATTTGAATATAAACTTGTGAAGGCAAATTGAAAGTGAGTCAAAGCCAGTTAAGTGGAAGCTGTATTGAAATGGAATAATATCAAGTCAAAGTGGAATTTGGCTTGGATATAAGCGAATGGTTGTGTTGGAGATAAAAGTGATTGGAGTTTGATTGGGATGACATTGGTATATGCTGAATTAGAAGCAGATGTAAAGGATCTAATGATATGCCTGACAAAAAGGTACCAATTTATATTATATATTGGGTATGAGATTTTGATGAGCCGAATTGGCAAGCCGCTTGGCTGTTTGATTTTCTTTTGGGTTGGAGAAGGCCTAGAGTGGCAGGTTGGAGTTTGAGCTATTGACCAGTACAAAGGAGGTGCTGGCGAAATTTTTCGAAAAATTAAGGTGTTAGAAAATTTTCAGGATTTTTGAAAATTTTCATTGATAAGAATTAATTAATATTTTAATTGAAGTTTATTTGTTCAGTTGAAATTGAAATTAAAGAAGTAAACAAATGATTTTTACCCAGTTAACAGGGTTAGTTTACTACCTAAGCAATTTCGAAGACGAAATTATTTTAAGGAGGGAAGAATGTAATGCACCGTATTTTTACAGTATAATAATTAATTTATTTAATTATTTAAAAATATTGGTTTGGTAATTTAATGGTCGTTTAATTAATGGTATGAATTTTTTAATTAATATAAATAATTAAATAATACTTTGAATTCTGAAATAATTAGAATTAGTGAATTGACAAAATCCCCGGGTCGTTACACTAAACTTAGTAAACATGTGACACCCCACATCCGTTAATGTCACTCACAAAGGGAATGCATTAAGTTTCGTGAAGCGTTAACGGTAAACAAGCACATAATATTACAAGACAGATATATATTTAATATCGGAATTAAAAACTTTATTTCATAAGATACCGTGGTCCAAAAACATCACATGTTCAGAACATAAAAACCCATTACATCATAAGAGTTACTGTCTTGTACTTCATAAATATCAAAGTACATAAAAAGAAATAAAATTCCCCAAGAACAAATTGTAGCCACAGCAACAAAGATAGGAGCTTGAGCCATACATATCAGCAGCCCCAGCAAGATTAGCAGAATCACAGTCAAGCTTGGGTGTTTCCTCCCTGAGAACCATGGGGGGTAGGGGGAAACGGAAGAAAGAAGGAGAAACAAAAAGGGTCAGACATAAAGTCTGGCGAGTCTAGTTACTTTTAGACAGTAAATAAATAAAAGTAACAGGATAGGCATATAAAGTGGATAAGGGAAATCATACAATAGCAGGTGTGACAAGGCAGATAGTTTAAGGTGTAAATGCTTCTAATGGTTACTCTGCATTATTAGTAGTATAACCAGAATGAAATGATCCCTTCACTATATGTTGGTAGGCTTAGGGCATACGTCCAAGTGTACCCCTAACCACTACCCTAATCGATCATCCCCCTACTCCGTAGAAACCCGGTGCTGGCCCCATAGTAGGAGGTATCACTTCCTAAAGTGGCAACCCTTCATTTCCCAAGATGTACACAACCATATCTACTGGTGTCACAGTCATCTTATCCCCCTCTGCCCGGCTCATGCACGCACATGGCCCGGTCAGTTTGCGCCGCCCACACCGTCCTTTACGTTTGGATCTCTTATAATCAATCAGTAAGTGTGCCCCTCTCCGCCTAGTACAAAGTACTTATATTTGATACCTACTCCGTGTTACTGATTGAAACGGGTCCCACACAATATGGTACAAGCTCTCCCCTTTATCTTGTATCCCCACTAGGATTTCACTGACTATGTATACCATTAGGTGTCTTTAATTAGGTAGCCCTATACTAGTTATGCATACCCTAAAAGGTGTCTTTAATTGCACAACTCTATTATTTCCTCTGGTTATGTATACCATTAGATGTCTTTAATTACATAACCCTATCCACTATCCAATCAACTTTTACTTGACCCTAACTTAAGTTCATAATCCTACAATCATTATGAATTAAATTAGGTTAAGCAGTCCAATTCTTTACCATGTCCAAATATGGTTTTATAACGGGCTAGATCTCCCACATTAGGCCTACAATATGTGGATGTTGGATATGCCGGTCGGGTCTGGGAAGTCTTATTCCACAATTGGGTCTAATCTCGTGTCTTAGCCCGATTCGTATTTACGTACTTAGACCTCCCACATTAGGTTCAACGTTAGTGGCTGCTAGATATGCTAGTCGCATCCGGGCAGACTTCCACCACTAACGTAACCTAACCTCATGTCATAAGTACAATTTATGATTCCTAATTATAATTACTAAATATTCCATTTTTATTCAAATCTACCTATGTCATTATAGGTAATTATTCTATATTTTTCCCTATTGAATTATGTGCCCATCTCATTTAAAGATTACATAAATTATGCCAATTATAAATCCCTTTTCCCTGTTTCCTCACTAAGGTATGTGCACGTATTTTGGCGGTATCTAGGCATTTAGTAGCCTTGCCATAATAACGAAAAAAAGGGAATATGATAAAGATGACAGTTTCAACATATATTGGCATAAACATACTGGCATGATAACAAAGTGAAAGGACATATAATTATCATAACGATGTGAGTATATAAAACTGATAACTTGTGGCAATTCCTACAATGTCAAATCAAGCATAATGAGATATAAATGTCTCCTAATTGGATCTAGCATAATTAGGGTAACATAAAGATGGATTCACATGTCAAGTTCACAACAGATCTAGATTGATCACAATGTAGAGATTCATATAAACAACTAGATCCAACTGTCCAACTAAATAAATGTAACATGTCAAGTTTACAATAGATCTAGATTAACCACAATAAGAAGATTCGTATAAACAACTAGATCCAATGTTACAACTATCCAACTAAATAGATCAACATTCATCACTATATAGTTATTTGTCATGATTCATATAAACAACATAATATGATAATCACAGTTTGCATTAGATCTAAAAAGGTATAGATCTATTATAACATAGGATTTAACAATATAGTTTACCACATATCCAATTCATGTTCTATCACAAATTCACTATTATTTATCTAAACCTAAAAGTAACTAGCAAACTCACAATGATAGGTTTAGAGGGTTGAGAAAGAACGGATCTAGAATTCTGAATCAGATTTGAAAAGTATGTGTTTGTAGAAAACAGTTCAGTTCGCACTCTAGCAGCATATAGCCTCCAAGATTACCAATGCAGAACATAGGAGAATGAGACATGAATATATAGGTGCAGAACCTCAGAAACCGACTATGCTATGTCAGCCCTGGGGGTGTCGACACTCCTGTGGGTGGGTCGACCCCTGGGTCGACACCCCTCTTGGGGGGTCGACACCCTAGAGCGGGAATTTTGCCGCTCAAAGGAAATTTTCGAATTTGAATTTTCTGGACAAAAATTCTGACTCAGCTCTAACTCATGTGTATATATATATATATATATAAATATAAATATAATTTTTCTGTGTGTATACGAACTTAAAACCCTCATAACTTCTTCATACGGTGTCCGTTTTATGCAAACCAAATGTCTATCTTGACTAGAATTTCGGTAAAAACGCAATGGTGTTGTCCGTTTCCCTTAATTATGAATATAAAATTAATTATTATTTAATTTTATTATCTTTAATGTTGTTCAAAATTCGGGGTGTTGCATTCTCCCCTACTCAAAGGATTTCGTCCCGGAAATCTTTGAGTTAAGAAGAATGCATCCTACCATCCACATCCATCTACTCATTCATCAATCACAGGCAACCATTGTCCTTAAAGACTTCTAATGCTTCTATGAATATATGCAGAGGTGTGTGTATATGTCCAAATACTAATGCAAAGATCAGGCGGTTTACTGATTCAGTTGACCTCCTTAATGCAATGTATGTTAGTGCCATGAATCCAATATGTATGCAAATAAACCTATTATATCATATACAAATTCTATATGTGTGCACACTCATTCGTCCAAATGCAACATCCATATGGTAGTTCATCCATAAAAGAAAAGAAAATGCACACACATCCATACGCAATATGATAGTGATTGAGCCGATCTAGTGCCTAATGTGTGTGTATATGCATCCACAGGAAACCACAAGCAACCACTTGCATCCATCAATCATAACATGTCTCAAACATATGTTTACATCTATAAGATTCCTATCTAAAGGTCGAAAATGCTATGGATAATATATATTCAAATGATAGAAACAAGTACAGATAAAGCTTTAGAAAAAAGAGTTAAGAACATACCCTTGAAAAGAAAAGGGTACAAAGCACGAATCTTGTCTTCGGTTTCCCAAGTCGCATCCTCTGGACTATCTCCCTATAGAACCTTTAGTAACTCGATCTCTTTATTACGAAGTTTCTTAACTTCTGATCCAAGAACACGGGTAGGGACTCGCTTGACTGTCTCCTCCCGTTCTACTTCTACCTCTTCCAATATGCTCGGCTCAACAACTTCTGTGGAGTCATGCAAACATTATTGCAGATGAGAAAAATGGAAGACGTTATGAACGCCGGATAAATTCTCTGGGAGCTTTACTCTATAGGCCATTTGGTCGATCCTCTCGGTTATGGGAAGTGGTCCTACAAACCTAGGTGCCAACTTCCCTACTGATCCGATGCGAACTACATTCCTTAGAGGTGACACTTTAATAAAAACTAGGTCTCTCACTTCAAATTCGATGTCAGTACTCCTCTTGTCTGTATAGGAATCCTGTCTATCTTGAGCTGTCTTCATCCGTCGTCGTATCAGGTCAATCTTATCAGACATTTCTCTAACCATATCAGGGCCAAGTAACAATCTTTCTGTAGATTCCCACCAACAAGTGGGTGATCTACAGGGTCGTCCATACAACGCTTCGAAGGGTGCCATGCCAATGCTGGATTGATAGCTGTTGTTATATGCGAATTCCACTAAAGGGAGATGCTCTTCCCAAGTCCCTCCGAAGTCTAGAATGCACAGCCTCAAAAGATCTTCTAGAATTCTGTTCACCTTCTCCGTCTGTCCATCGGCTTGAGGATGATAAGCAGTGCTCAAACATAACTGCGTAACCAAGGCTTCTTGCAAACTCCTCCAAAATTCACTGGTAAAGATGGGGTCACGATCGCTTATAATACTGGATGGTACTCCATAAAGAAGAACTATCTCACGAACATAATTTGCTGCTAACCAAGACACCGTCCTCTTACTCTTAACTAGAATAAAGTGAGCGCTCTTAGTGAGTCTATCTACCACAAACCAGATACTGGTGTTGCCCTTCTTCAATCTGGGCAAACCATCTATAAAGTCCATGGAGACGCTCTTCCATTTCCACTGTGGAACTCCTAATGGATGAAGCAACCCACCGGGCTTCTTTTTCTCAGTTTTGACCTACTGGCAAACCAAACATTGAGAAACAAACTCTACCACATCCTTCTTCATCCCGGCCCAAAAGAAAATCCTCTTCATGTCTCTGTACATCTTATCGCCACCTGGATGAATGGTCATCATAGAATGGTGGACTTCTTCTAGGACTGCCTTTACCAAGTATCCAGTTTGAGGAACACACAGCCTTCCATATCGCCGCAACCACCCCCTTTCATCAATGGAATATCTGCTGAGGTGACTAGAATTCTCCCCCTTCTTGAGCTTATCCATGATGTCTAAAATGTGTAGGTCACCTGGTTACGAAGCTCCTATCAGATCCATAAGAGTGGGTCATATTTCCAACAATGCAAACAAAATCTGGAAAAATTTCGATGGAGGGTCTAAAGTCAAAAGTTGAGATGAACTCCAAGCTCTTCCTCTCCACAAACAGAGGACTTAAGGCCATCCTCTTCCTACTCAGTGCGTCAGCTACCACATTACCCTTGCCATGGGTATAAGCGATTTCAAAATCATAAGAAGCTAAGAATTCCATCCACCTTTGTTGCCTTAAATTTAGATCCATCTGCGAGAATAGATACTTGAGAGATTAATGATTGGTGTACAACTCGAACTTCTCTCCAAGTAAATAGTGATGCCACGAATTTAACGCGAATACTATGGCAGCTAGCTCTAGATCATGGGTGGGGTAGTTCTTCTCATGAACCCTGAACTGTCTACCCCCATAACATACCACTTTCCCTTCTTACATCAGAACCGCACCAAGCCCTGTACCACATGCGTCAGTGTAAACGGTAAACACTTACCTCCGTCCGGCAAGGTCAAGACTGGGGCTGTTCTCAGAGCCCTCTTCAGTCATTGGAAAGCAACATCACAATCTATATCCCATGAAAAAGCCAAATTCTTCTTCGTCAGCCTGGTGAGTGGGGCTGATATCTTTGCGAAGTCCTTAATGAACTTCCTATAATAACCTGCCAACCCAAGAAAGCTTGTCACCTCAGTTGCATTTTTCGGAATCTGCCAATCTTGCACTGCAACCACCTTTGCGTGATCCACAACTATCCCTTCTTTGGAGACTACATGCCCCAAGAATCTCACCTCCTTTCTACAAAAATGGCATTTGGAGAACTTTGCCTTAAGCTGATGCACACGGAGAGTTTCCAAAACTACTCTCAGGTGTTGGGCATGCTTCTCTTCACTTTTGGAGAAGATCAAGATATCATCAACGAAGACTACAACAAACTTGTTTAGGAACTCCCGAAACACCCTACTCCTCAAATCAACAAAATAGGCGGATGCATTCGTCAACCCAAAAGGCATTACTAGCCACTCAAAGAAACCATCTGGAGTCCTAAAAGCAGTCTTATCTATGTTGTCCTCTGCCACCCTCAACTGATGGAACCCTGTGGCTAAGTCTAACTGAGAAAACACCGAGGCACCAACATGCTGATTAAATAAATCTTCTATCCTTGGGAGCGGGTGTCTGTTCTTCTTAGTGAGCTTATTCAACTCCCGATAGTAAACACACAAACGAAGCGAACCGTCAGCCTTAGTCGCGAATACCACTGGAGCACCCCATTCAGATATGCTTCGTCTGATAAACCTCTTCTCAAGTAGCTCCCTCCTTTCTCTCG
Organism: Allium sativum; assembly: GCA_030737875.1. Lineage (NCBI taxonomy): Eukaryota > Viridiplantae > Streptophyta > Magnoliopsida > Asparagales > Amaryllidaceae > Allium > Allium sativum. The sequence continues at coordinate 13,813 of JASFAX010002979.1, read as the reverse complement.
GAGCCATGTGGCGTACTGGTAATGCAACTGGCTTTGCATTGTCCACCAGATATATACGAAAGTCGATCTCACGCCTCGGAGGTAAGCCTCGTACCTCATCGAAAACTTCAGAATAATCTCTGACTATTGGAGTAGATTGCAGATCGTTGATAGATGGATCAAGAGATTCTAGAAAACTAAGCATAACCGACCCTTATGGGTCACAAGAAACCTCGAGGGTCCTCCCATGGCAAGACAGAAGCCTAAAAAGCCTCTTCTCACAATCCAAAATGGCCCCATACGTGGTAAGCCAATCCATTCCTAGAATCAAACCATAGCCCAAAAACCCGAGTATGTACGCATCGCATTCAAACTCGACGTCTAACACAGATAATTTCAAACCCCGACAAATCATAGATAAATGAGTCGAACCACCAATGAGGTTTGAAACAACTACGGGATCCACTACTATACTAGTAATTAAGTGTAAAGATTCAACTACAGAACTTGATATAAACAAGTGTGAAGCACCAGAATCAAAAAGTGTTCTGATATGATGGTTTGAAAGGGAAATTAAACCTTCTACAGAAATTTTTCTACCTCTGTCAGGAGCACCGATCGTGAGGGCATGCACCTGTCCTCCAGAAGTCCATGCCCTTTGACCTTGTCCCTATGATCCCTGTTTCTTCGGGCATTCTTTGGAAAAGTGTCCGGCCTCTCCGCAATTATAGCAGCCGCCCTTCCTTCTTTTACAATCTTTGATCAAGTGACTTTCCATCCCACAATTGTGATATTTTCTCTTATCCTTGTCTTTGTCAATTTTCCCTCCTTTCTTCTGTTGCTGTTGCTGTTGTTGTTACCCCTTCTTGGGCCAGACCTTCCTATATTGCGATGTCTCATCAGCTTTTACTTCCTTCTTCTCTCCATTTTCCTCCTCATGCAGTAGGGCCATATCGACAAGCTTCTTAAAAGTAGCCCCCATTGGAATATGGGACATGGCTAGCCCATGTAGAGGCTCATTCAGCCCTTTAGCAAACCGCAAAGCCCTTTTGTGCGGCGTATCCACCAACTCTAACCCAAATCTTGCTAGCTAGTTGAATTTGTTCACATACTCTTTCACCGTCAAGTTTCCTTGTTTGAGTGTTAAGAACCTCTCCAACTGCATACTTCTCTCAGCTTGGGAAAGGAATTTTATCTTGAACATCTATCTAAAATCCTCACAAGTCTCCACCGGACATCCAGCTTGAGTGACTTCCCACCAGAATGGGGCTTCATCCTTCAATAGCCAGGCGGCTAACTGAACCTTCCTTCTGTCCTCTACTTCAAAGATTACGAACAAGTCTTCAGTTTCCTTAAGCCAATTCCTTGCTTCTACGAATGTCTCGCTTCCATGGAATGGCTTCCCTCCCATAGCACGGAAGTCTTTACAGATCTTGGCGAAATTATCTGCCCTAGGAGGAGGAGGGGGAGGAGGAACGATGGGTACAGCTGGAGGAACGTTTCCTTGGCCTTCGGCGGGTGTCGTGGCCTCCAAATACCTACGGAACCATCTGAGTATTGTGACGCCCTCCGGGAGATTAGGGATGTTTTGTTCCCCAGACATGCTGAAAAGAAAAAGGAAGAGATTCAGACAAAGGATCGAAGGATATTACATATGGCTTTCTTTGGGTAACATTTTCAAAAACAGACTTTTATTTTTGAAAATACTTTCTTTTTAAAACCTTTTTGAAAATATTTTTCAAAAACTTTTATCTAATCCGGTAACCTTCGGCTCAGATACCAGATGTGACACCCCACGTCCGTTAATATCACTCACAAAGGGAATGCATTAAGTTTCGTGAAGCATTAAAGGTAAACATGCACAAAATATTACTAGACAGATATATAATTTAACAGCGGAATTAAAAACTTTATTTCATAAGATACTGTGGTCCAAAAACATCACATGTTCAGAACATAAAAACCCATTACATCATAAGAGTTACTGTCTTGTACTTCATAAATATCAGAGTACATAAAAAGAAATAAAATTCCCCAAGAACAAAATGTAGCCACAGCAACAAAGATAGGAGCTTGAGCCATACATATCAGCAGCACCAGCAAGATAAGCAGAATCGCAGTCAAGCTTGGGTGTTTCCTCCCTGAGAACCTGGGGGAGGGGAACGGAAGAAAGAACGAGAAACAAAAAGTGTTAGACATAAAGTCTGACGAGTCTAGTTACTTTTAGACAATAAATAAATAAAAGTAACAGGATTGGCATAAAAAGCAGATAAGGGAAATCATACAATAGCAGGTGTGACAAGGCAGATAGGTTAAGGTGTAAATGCTTCTAATGGTTACTCTGCATTATTACTAGTATAACGAGAATGAGATGATCCCTTCACTATACGTTGGTAGGCTTAGGGCATACGTCCAAGTTTACCCTTATCCACTACCCTAATTGATCGGCTCCCTACTCCGTAGATACCCTGTGTTGGCCCCACAGTAGGAGGTGTCACTTCCTAAAGTGGCAACCCTTCATTTCCCAAGATGTGCACAACAATATCTACTGGTGTCACGGTCGTGCTATCCCCCTCTGCCCGGCTCTTGCACGCACATGGACCGGTCGGTTTGCGTCGCCCACAGCGTCCTTTATGTTTGGATCTCTTATAATCAATCAGTAAGCATGCCCTCTCTCCGCCTAGTACAGAGTACTTCTATTTGACACCTACTCCGAGATACTGACTGAAACGGGTCCCACACAATATGATACAAGCTCTCCCCTTTGTCTTATATCCCCACTTGGTTTTCAATGACTATGTATACCATTAGGTGACTTTAATTACATAGCTCTATACTAGTTATGCTTACCCTAAAAGTTGTCTTTAATTGCATAACTCTATTATTTCCTATGGTTATGTATACCATTGGGTGTCTTTAATTACATAACCCTATCCACTATCCAATCAGCTTTTACTTAACCCTAACTTAAGTTCATAGTCCTACAATCTTTATGAATTAAATTAGGTTAAGCAGTCCAATTCTTTACCATGTCCAATTATGGTTTTATAATGGGCTAGACCTCCCACATTAGGCCTACAATGTGTGGATGCTGGATATGTCGGTCGAGTCCGGGCAGTCTTATTCCACAGTTGGTCTTAACCTCCTATCTTAGCCCGATTCGTATTTACATACTTAGACCTCCCACATTAGGTTCAACGTTAGTGGCTGTTGGATATGTCGGTCGGGTCCAGGCAGACTTCCACCACTAACGTAACCTAACCTCGTGTCATAAGTACAATTTATGATTCCTAATTATAATTACTAAATATTCCATTTTTATTCAAATCTACCTATGTCATTATAGGTAATTATTCTATGTTTTCCCTATTTGAATTATGTGCCCATCTCATATAAAGACAAGTGTGTACCCATGCTTCGCACACGGGTTGGCAAAATAATTAGTTTAAAGTAATTGATTGAAAATACGTGTAAAAGCATATTTTTAAATGTGTTATCAGTTCCTAATAATATATGTATATTTAACACTAATGGTGTGTCATTGGTAATTAAAGTTTAAGCTTATAAAAGAAAAATGCACGTATTGGTAAGCTTTGTTCTAAGTGTTTTAAAAAGAGTCATACATCACAATAAAAATAAAGTGTTCCTAAACGATAACTTGTGAGATTTTAGTTATCTTGCACACACTTACATATGTGTATTATCCGATCACCTAATTCCTTGTAACAATCTATAAGGCACCAGTTCAAATCAAACCTTTAAATAAAATTGCTATATACTTGCAATTTCAATTGTAATATTTGTCATTACATCCAAGAAATTATGAAATATCATATTGTCTGTTAAAGTAGAAGAACTATCCATCATCTACTACCAAAGTGAGTTTAAACATTGATTTTCCATATCTACTGCTAAGGGTCGGATATCATAAGTCCATGGTGGTTGTAGGAAAATCAATATATTTAGTGGCGTATATCAGTCAAATGAAACAATTATTTCCGATTGAAGTGATTGATTGTTATGTTATGAAAAGTTGATAACAATCATTCAAAGGATCAAATCTCTAGCAGCATGAAGTATAGGAAGCTTGATTTATAAATAGTATAAAAAATTGTCGTGCATAAAAGGTATCCACATAAAAGGAATTGAAACAATAATCTTCAAGCAACAATAATAGTATTTAAATTAATCTTTATCCATTCAAATAATTTTTTAAAATTTTACACGCTTAATCAATCAAACCTATCTCAAATAATTCTTATAATTAAATAATTTATTCATCTTTCAATAATTTCTTCATATATCATTATCATTGTTGTTATTATTATTAATTTAATATCTCATATTATGGACCATTCAAAATATTGGGTGTCATAGCTCGATATTAAAAGCATAAAATTTGCAGATCCAATTTGTATTAATCAAAATTTGAGCCTTTGGCAAAATCACCCCCCAAATAAACACAGCAAACCCCTTTTCTTAATTTTTGGATTTCAGCATTAATATTTTTTCTTCCTCCCTTTTCTGAATTATTAATATGTTTTTTTAGTACCACCCATATGTTTTTTAATCACTTATCTTTTGCAAAAATATTCTACATATTTTCTTATTTTTTTCATCCCTAAGATCAATTGATTCTCGTGCTCTTCAACATTAAAACATGACACACATAAACACATACAGGCCTATTCACCACCATTATAACATACATCACTTGACATAATTGTTCATTGTTCTCTTTTGTGTTTTTAATGGGAAAGACTATTTGAATAAAAATATATACATAGTCGATGACACGATGGGTCCACATCATTGGATTATTTACAAATTTCTTTCTCTCATATAAAAACAAAAAGATCTAACGTCAAGATAATTTGTTCCAATTCTATGTTCAAGTAGTTGCCCCTTTTTAATACATTGGTTCCTCCACATTATGTTTTGTGATTCTAAATGAAGTACGAACAAATCAAAATCACACACATGTCAAATTTAAAAGCATTATATGATCAGTTTTGGGCATTATCATAGGTACTCCACTTTATAGAAGAAAAGATCAACTTTAGGATGACTCCATTCAAGAAAGAAATTATTAACTTTAAATAATCATTTTGCAGTTTATTAAATTTCTTTCCAATCCAATACTATTAAGGAACTAAAAGGAAAGGAAAAGCAAAAAATGTCATTTTCCTAGAGCCTAACTAATAAAAATGTTCGCTTTATTTCCTACTTTGGGGGAATTAAACAAATACTTCTTAAAGACTTGGACAAATGATAGTACGGATGCTAAATAAAATAAATGTTCAATTTCAGTTGGCATCAAAACACAATTTCCTCCATTAATGTTCATATTCAAATGTAGTAGAATTTATAGAAACATATAACTTGTACATTCAAGTTCGTAATATGATTGAGGCATGATCATAAAAAGTCAAAATATAGAAATAATTTATTATTGTGAAAATATAGTAGAAACGAACAATAATGTAGGTAGTAAACAATTGCGACGGTATTTTCGTATCTTTATTTCATGGTAAACATCAAGTAGAATTGCCTGTACAGAGAAATAGCATTAAGCTTCATATATCTCTAATCCCTAGAATTTGCATTCAAACAAATATCAATCTATACGTAACTCATATCTTTCATCACAACTGAAGTATGTACTCGTTCTTTGCACACAGGTAAACATATTAAAATGGAAATTACTGAATAAAAATAGGCTAAAAATTACATTGAGAACTAAAAATTGGTAATGTAAGTACTTACGGGTTAAGAGATTTCAAAAAAGATAAGCATGCTCTTCTTGAACCTCATCGGCTAGTAAATTTGAAAAGTATATGAACTTGGTGCTAAGCAACTAAAATTTACAAATAAATTAGTAATAATGGGCGCTTGTATACAAAAGCATGTACAAATGCATATATGAGAGAATCTTTGTCTTGATATTTTTTTAAAAAAAGAGTTGCATATCAACATCGTAATGTATAGGATTCTAAAATTCAAGATAATATTAGAAATTGTTTATTTATAAAATATCACTAATTTATGCAACCTATGTTAACCTTTAGGTTCTTAATTTTGTTTCTATTCGTGCAGTAGTAGCATGTGTTATTTGATATACTCTATTTGGTCGCTCAATTCCTCATAGTATTATAATAGATACCAAACGGCATACAACTCCTATATACGTACACTATCAAATATAACATGTATTCATTACTATAAGATAACTGGTAAATATCATAATATCACATAGTAAGTAGAAGCAAAAGAATTTCTCATCATCTTGCTACCTTAACCTAAGTGTATTTAACCATAGAGTGGTCAAATTAAAAAAATCAGTAAACTTAAGATGACGTAGATCCATCATTTGCTGGTCCAAAATTGACATTTTGATAAACATATCAAACAATTATAGATTTGTGGTTGGATTGACATATGATTCTACAAATAAGCATTAACTTGAAATAATTGCAAGTTCAACTATTTGCTAGGAAGCCAAAAAAGGAAAAGAAAAAACAACAGACGTATCCAACTAGATTAGAAACTCGAATACATAGAAGGTATTAGAACAGAAGACAGTAAAAAGAAAATATGTAAATGATAATAACATAATTTTTGGTGTACTCGTATAAAATCAGGTAAAACCCAAGGCTTTGACTTTATTTCATTCATACAATATATATCATTTTATCAAAAATGAATAAGTTGAAGAAATGAAAATTTATCGGAGTTCATGACAATATATAACTCAATATACGGACCAACTACAAATAAATTTATTTTACAATCGAAAACAAAATTTCCCGAACATCCCAAAAATAGTTAGCTTGTGTTTTTTTTTAGTGACGAGTTGGACGAAGTAGATAATCAAGAGCTTCACCTTCAACCTACCTGTCATACGTGTTCATTTGGAAGCATTTATATACTGAATACTTCATCATTCCTTTCATGCGTTGAGAATGCTGGAGAAACCAAGATGAAGTTTGTTTGCTACATCATTATTTGTTTGTTGTAAGTTGTAACCGCTTTGCTGATGGTTGAATTGAATTAAAGGATACTTTTAACCTATGACCTACAGTTTTCAAGGATGCTAATCATATTATACAGGATAAAAAGTTATATTTTGAATACCTCATCATTTTTTTTATAGAAGAAATAAAGGCGTATTCACCATTTAAGAAAATAAAAGTTTTCATGCCTTACCGCTAACAAAACAATAACGTGTGCATTTACAAAAGAGCCCAACATATCTTGCAAGCCTAAACATACTGGAATCAAACAGGGCTAAAAAACACAATCAGTTTGGCCCACATAATCTAAGAAACATAATCACGAAGCCAACAAAATAAGTTAAACAAAGTAATAGTTTCCAAAATGCCAATTTGAAAGAAAATTCCAAAAGCTTTCCTGTAGGTGATGTTAAATTGAAGCTTAAAAGGACCTGATCAGCAGCCTGAAAAAAAGGCATGCAAGCTATTAGCAATCTGCAAAACAAAGTTAACAACCTGCACTTGTATAACCTCTTTTGGTAAAAGAAAAAAAATATCGTTTAACTTCTTACTCATAATTAGGGAAGTCCATAAAAAATGAACAGCAGATCCAACAAAATTAGAAAAAGAAGTCGACCATCTAGCTGTCATTGAAAGAGCAAGCTTTTAGACCAAGTTGAGCAAAAATATATCTACTAAATGACGACGTTTTCATGCAGGCTTACAGTAAAAAGGTAAAATATCAATCGGTTTGTTTATCTCTAACGCTTACAAAAGACTAACTGATAATTAAGCCTGGCTTCCATTTCTTAAAAAAATATCACACAATAGCAATCATGCATGGGTAATGAGTTTGCAGAAGTATTATCTAAAAATGTAGGAAAAAAACAAAGGAAAATTAGTAGATTGTTCAGCGTACTTATCAATTTTTCTTTTGTAGTTATTTATGTTTATAGTAATCTGCGTTATAGTTATCTTTTCAGGAAGTAAAAGTTAAGTAAATTGCATAGTACATTTAGATATTATGTTAACTGTTTTGGTAAATGATTAATTTACAAACTTATAATTTGTTGGAGTAGAATTTATTCATATTTGTTAATCAAATAAACCTGTAGAATCACATATGTTTTCAATTTGAAGCATGCAATTTCATGTTACATGCGGGTAAAATGAAAACACAGATTAACATAAATATGATTAAATTTATAACTTGGTAAAATATGTCATTTATGCTCTACGATCATATGTAATATAAGGAGTATAAAATATGGGTAAAGAAAGTAGAAATGGAAGTAAATCAGAAAGCCAATGATTCCTGTATTAGGGAAAGAACGTTAAGAAGTAGAGAAATAAATAACTTATGCTTTTCCATCCAAATCGTACAAAAGTGAAAATGTGTTTCAAGTCAATATATTAATCAATGTTATCATGACCGGACCGTCGATCGAACCGTGATGTCTCAAGGTTTAAGGTTTTCGGGGTCCGATCGGTCGGACCGTCAGAACCGTGCTTATTACTTTTTGATTAAAAAAATAAGAAAACTAAAGGATCATAGTATAATATAAATTAAATTATATGATACCAACTGGAACACGCACAAACGGAGCAGCATATTGGATTCTGGAAAGCAATTTGAAGAGATTGCCAACATGAAGATTACAACCTGGAACCATGAAAAGTTGCAACGCAACTATGAATTCGATATGCTGCTTGCTTGCAGTGTTGTTATGTCCCACATCTCATGGAAAAGAAGCAATACAAGTCTTCTTCGCATATATAAGTCATGTCCCTTCATTATGTTGTAGAACAGAATGGATATAGTTTCTTTTGGGCCTGGCTTATTGGGCTCGTATAATAATTAAAATTTTGAATGGGCTGAATAAATGTTTGATTTGAACCGCGGTTTTCGGTGGTTGGGCCTCGTCTTTTGCGGTTCAAAGTTATAACCGTGCAAGTAAGGTTTAACTCTTCTCCGGGCCGGACTGGGCTGTGGTCCACGGTTTTAATGGTTGGACCGCTGGCCCGGTCCGGTCATGATAACACTGATATTAATCAAATAAACAATATGAAAAAGATGAATACACAACTTCAGTCAATTAATACATAACCAGTTCAGACTATGAAAAACTAAAAGAATGCCTAACCTCCAATTTTTCATCAATGGTCAAAATCAGTAAACTGCGGAAGTTCTCCTTTGATTTTCTGAATCATAATTATATACTAACATTTGAATATTCTAGTATTATTATTACATGATGATAGATCAATTCTCCATGTCAAACCAAATTGATTTCTCGCTATGTGAAAGACTTGCTAAGTTAAAAATTTATAATTTAGTCCAAAATACTAAGAAGCAACTATAATGGGAGCCTGCTTTCATTGACCAATGTTGTACACACATATATATGTTAAGATTGCCAATTTAGTATTATCATGAAAATAGAAAAACTGTGTTAGGAAAAAGTAAAAGTTAATAGAAACTAAGACATTGTAAATAAATTCTATAATGAGAAATATACGGTAAGCATTCAACAATTAGAGGGCTGTTAGAAAATCAGGTAATGAAATGATGAGGAAATAAGGACAACTGCAAACAACCAATTCTGCTTTCAACATTACAAATGCCTGTAAATAAAATACATATAAACAACAATGATATGCAATTTCATCACACCTAAAATACTGTAACGAACCGGGATTTTCGACTCCGAAAATCAACATCAAACTACCATGTTGACCATTCAGACATCGAACATTCCAGATCATTAATAGAAAGAAGTTAGAGGGTGAGATAAGAAAGAAAGAAATATTAGAATAGAAGAAGAAGAAGAAACACCACACACAGAGTCTCACATCGCAGCGGAACAAAACATAATACAGAAGTAAATCTTTATTGAGAATTTTGAAAATACTTACAGTATCAGAGTTCATCATACCATGGGACAGTTATAATAGCCTGTTCCCATATACAACACACAGCGGAATAGTAGTAATATCATACGTCTGGACTCTTCCAGCTCGTCTCTTCATAGCAGTCGTTAACCTGAACCTGTACACTCCGGGCTAACCCGAGCATTTACAAAACACCGGGTCAGTCTGGTGAACCAGAGTGAGATAAACTCACACAGTAATAAGGGTGAACCATCCAATCATGATTTTAAAAGTTCAAAATCTTTTCAAAGAAAAGGATAATCGTAAGACCAAATCCACACATAAAAACGGACGGTTTTTACCTTACGATAACCCAAAACATTTCTGAAACCAATATCTTGTCTGATATTATAATAATGTCTAAATACAAGTAAATAGAATCTAGTGGAACGCTTGCATCTCACGCTCCACATATATAGTATACAATCAAAAACCGCATGTGCTTATTGGAGATTGGATTCCAACTTGACAAGGTATGGGTCCACCTTCCGATAGTGTATCTCTAGAGACGAATACGCTGGGTTCAACAAGAACTTCTTGCAACCCGGCCCTCACATGACCGACCACTCATTTCGCTTGAGTGTATCGAATGTATACCACCGACGGTTGGGATCAGCAACCGTCTCCCGAAAAGGGACAGCATCGAAACATAGATTTAAGAAACAAATAGGACTTCCTCTAGGTAGGTGATTATACACCCTAATGGGAGCGACCCACATAGCCATGCTGCCTGCCCGATTTTTGTCATTTCCCGGTTGATGAGGCTTGAGGCCAGAATTTTCTTCTGATCATCTGGTCGTCATTCACTTTGAATGCCACATCGTCAAATCCATCAGATATCACTAATTGACATCCACAAAAATACTCTAGTAGTAAGCTAAGAGAACGGCGATTCCCCGCCAACAACTATCGCACGTTTGAAGAAATCAACGTACGTGACCCTTTGGAAATACTCTGTCAGACATCCGTCCATATACGTCATCCAGGAATAGGATGAACCGAAGGCACTCTCCTACCGCATCCAATATAGGAATCACCCCATGGATCAGTAGCGAGAAGTCCTTGCAACCCGTAGAATCCAACCACGACAAAATCACAACTTACCTCTGCTTGCCAGGCAGAGAATATTAGTGGTTCTTCCGTTTGTGAAAATCCACGGTCTTCATAGCACCATCTCGATCATCTTCTGATATCTTCACGTATTTGTTGGTCGGAATGGTTTCCGAATATACATTCGATCCCGGTCTTCCCGTACCAACAATCGTATTGGACAAATTTGATAGTCGGTGTTTTAACTATCAAAATATACATTGTTTCAATCATGACACTCCAATGAGTCCACTGGTTCAGTATTCGACATCACATGGCCTTTTAAATTTAAACAAATTAATTCACTTCTGTTTAATTAAAACTTCTAACTTTGTTAAAACAGATTTATTTAAATTCGGCTTTGGTTATACAACCCACTTCGTTACCCAAATCCACTTTTACTAATCTCCTTTCAAAACTATTCGACCATTTTCCCATTTTGAAATCTCATTTCAAATTCTCCTTTTTACTTGATCTTGTTTTCAAGTAATGTTAGTATAAAATTAACGCCTTAACACGTTAAACCTCATTTACACGACCCTGGTTTATATAAACCCTTTACCTTAATTCAAATAATTAAGAAATACTTAAATTTAAGTTATCATCTTCGCTTGAAATCCTCTTTATAACATCGTTATAAAGATTTTGAGCTTAAATATACAACCCGCCCATAAATTCCTTTCACCATCCAATTGGATTACATTTCTCTTTGATTACTTTTCAAAAGTAATCCTCTAAATTCTTATTAAAACAATAATTTTCTTCACTCATTAACTACTTCAGTAGTTACTTTCTTTATTTACTAAAATAAATAGAAAATCTTTTATAAAGATCTTGTTTAAAGTTAAAACAATATTCTTCAACTATTTCATTTCGCAAATTCGAAACAAACTAATCTAATAATTGATTCCAGTTAAAGCGGTCGATTTTGTCAACTCAAAACTCGATTATCTCATTAACCTTTTCAAACTAGTTCTCACTCTAATTTAATTACAAATATAATTAGTTTGATTAATTCCATTAATTGTTTCTTTACAAAACAATTTCCAGAGTTTAACCACTCGATGTATTCTTATTCTCATACCTGCAAATCTGATTAACGTCAGAATTTACTTTATAAAATAACTTAAAAATAAATCAAAGTCTTAAATAAATAAAATATTTATTTATTTCTCTTTAACAGACTTTATCCAAAATAATATATTTCAAAATCCAACTTCAGTTATAAAAATAAATTTTATAACTTCAGCTCTATTGATTCGCCTGACGGTGAAACAATATGTATAACCCGATTGATTTTATAGGCCATACCCTGCCAAATACCCAACCAATATCACCCATTGGTTTAAACTAACAGATGTTGAATATTCAAAAATCAACAATCAATCCAATGACAGTTCATATATGATGATATGGAAACAAATATTATTTTTGAGGAATCCGGTTGGATTCCTCCAACCTGTTCTTCCCTGTATTCAAAGCGGTTATCACAAACCAGATCATTCAGTTTTGCATAACAGATAACACTAAATAGCAACAATTCAACATCAACCACAAACAATTCAAACGGTTCAACAATTTAAAACACGTTTATAAATAAACGTGACCAACCAAGGTGAGTCACCTTTATTGGAACCAATCGTTAAAAATAACGATTTGGTATTTCACTGAAATTAAACACAGTTTAATTCCCTCATTTAAAACAACAAATAAATCATAATTAGCAAACAGTCAACCATTGGCAAACAGAGCACACAAATTAAAAACCCAATTTATATAAAACATAAATGGGGAAAAACTGAGTGAGTTTAACTCACCTTGGTTTATGTCCGTCATTTTAAAACGGTTCGTTTTTAATTTAACTAAAACATCAACTGCTCTCAACTCTGTCCCAACTAGCTCCAGCATGAACTGCTCTCAACTCTGTCCCAACTAGCTCCAGCATGAAGTGTCTTTCGGTATGATCCCACCGTATTTTTATTTCGCCGAACCCTGATAACAGGGGACAAATATATGTATGTTATAAATATACAATTTTATTTAAACTAATATATATTCCTTATCTAACTAACTATATTTTTAATTCAAAATTATAACATGTCGGCTAACTTAGATTAATATAGTAATGATTTACGGTTCAAACTTCTTTTGGTAAATAACGGGTTGACTGATATATTCTTAATTAAAATTACTTAGCAGTAACGACCATTTATATACCTGATCGCACGCTCAGAATGGCCCACCCATACTACTGCGTCCAGCTCCAAGTTCCAACTGTCTATTTCCTTTTTGTTTCCACGTTCAATTGTGGCTCAACTGATCGTATATAAACCTTCCTCCTGTTCAATTGCTTCTGCTCTTCCTTCTTCTGTCTAACGTCCGCCTTCTTCTTCTTTTCCTTTTTTTTTTCAAAGGAGGTTGCGCTGAAAGAAGCTGGAGAAAAAGGAACGGTATTCGTATGAATATATAGGAGAAACTTGTGTGGGTAGCACGGCATTGGGGTGTCATTTCATCCAAGAATACTTGGTCGGCAAGGGTGAAAAATTAGCAGACAAGAAAATAAAAAAATAAAAATAAAATTACATATGATACTGAAAAGAAAAGCAAGGGGATAGGGTTGGCGTGCAAGGAATATCATACGGCACAAATACAATGCGTTGGTGCCTTATATAAAGAAGTGTCCTTGTTTTTAATAATATTTTATTATCCCAAACTTTGCAATGAGAAATATGTCAAATTTCCAACAAAAACCCTCCATTTTTTACAAACAAATAGGTAATCCTAGCATAAAAAAATATTCCGAACCCAATGGGACAGGTTTC
>JASFAX010002978.1:0-44015 GCA_030737875.1 Allium sativum | reverse complement strand
AATGGCCATTTTTCAAACGATCTCAGAATTCGACGAATCTAGTTTTGTTGGGACGGTAGCGTCAAAACATAGCTAGATTTATTTTTCTGGAATTTTTCGAATCAATTTGTGGCCCTGGCAAATTGAAATGTACGTTCAAAGTTAAAATTAAATGTTTTTACTTTAATTTGAAAAATAACTGACTATAACAGTCGAATTGGCCAACGAAACATATCCCATTGTGTCCGGGATGGGGGTATTTAGCTAGGGACGACAGTCGCTGGACTTGGAAAGGAGTTCGTATGGGAAAACCCTAATTTTCTGAATAATGTATATATCGGCCAATCAGAATTTTTCTTTCATAAATTAAAAAAAAAAACCGCTCCTTCGAAACGAACGGCGAAACCCGTTCCAAACTTCCCCGACCGATCGCCGCCGCCTCAGCCTCCTATCGCCGCCGCCACCACCCAGAATCGAACCGCCTCCTCCTCCTCTTCAAATCCGACCAACTCTCTCCACCTCTTGTCGCCGCCTCCGCCTGAATCGGGCCCAGGAAGTCGCCGACTTCCCAGCGCCGCCCTGATCGCCACCGACCACCGAGCCACCCCAAACCACCACCGACAGGACCGTCTCTCCTTCCTCTTCCACATCAGCACCCTCGATCGTCCTCACGTGCCTCGATTTTCGCGAAAACCTCAACCCTAGTTTCAAACCACTTAGAAAGGTGAGTCCTTTTTGATGTCTACACTTTGAAAAATCATATCTTTTTGGTGTGTTGACGAAATTCGATGAAACAGGAAACATCGGGACCGCAAGGAAGCTCTCTACCACATAGAAGAAGCCGCGGATTTTTCTGAGTCATCTACGATTTTTAGCACTCCGCAAACCAATGTGAGAAATCTAAATTAAATGAATTTGAATGGAAAATGTCGTGTATAAATTATGTAAGCGAAATATAAATTACACACGTGTTGTATACCTCATGTACATGCATGGTGTAAGCTATATAAGCGAAGTATGAATTATACATGCATAGAATAATTGATATATGTGTTGAAATGCAAGTGAAATATAGCAATAATATATATATACTCCCCTCGTCCACAAACCATGGACGATATTTATTGTTGTGAATTGTTGTGAAATATAGGATGAAAAATGCGAATGGTTGAATAATTGTTTGTGGTTGATATTGTTTGGTTGTGGTTGAAAAATACCCATTGGTAATTGAAATGAATTGGAAATATTTGTGGAAATAAAAATAAAACATGCCGCCTGCGTGCGAATTAGATGCATGAATCCCCATTGTCAAAAACAGCGAGGTTTTAAGGTAGAGCGAGGAGCCGTGCTAGGGACGGTGCCGGTTTTAACTACCTTGCTGCTATGCTGCCGAAATTTTGAGTACTATTCATGTGTTAGAATTATTTTAATATGTTGAAATTATCTTCATGCATTGAAATTATAGTCATGTGTTGAAACTATATCCATGTGTGGAAATGTTCATGTGTTGAAAAGTGATGTGTGAAAATTAAATTCATTTGTGAATGAATGAAGTGTTTAAACAATAAAAATCACATTTTTATAATATATATGAAGTATGTAAAATATTCGCCTTATATATAAATAGTTTCAACAATAGAAAATTCCATCTTTCTTATTTGAACAATATAAATAAAATATCCATGTGTGGAAATGCTCATGTGTTGAGAAGTGTGTGTAGTGGAAAAGTTCATGTGTTGAATAAAAAGATCGAACAATAAAAATTACATTTTTATTGAAACTATGAAGTGTTGAAAACATCCATTTGTCGAATAAATATTTTAAATGATAAAAATATCATTTTTATCATATATGTGATATGCTAAAGATATGCAAGCGTTGAAATAAATATTTGTGAATGAAATATTATTTTTAACATGCATAGGAACTAAATAAAATAGTCATGTGTTGAAAAATATTATAGTTCGCCAAAATTATCATCTTTGAATGTGAAGTGTTAAAAATAGCCACTTGTTCAAATAAATATGCATGAGTTGAAATATACATTAATTAGCTAATGATATGATTTTAGCCTATGCATGCAACATTAGAATGAATGGTGTTTTTAAACCAAAGTAAATCAAATATGAAGTTGAATGGAAAATGATAAGTGATAAAAATTGTATATATGTACATGCATATTTATAGAACATGTTATAGCAAAGGGGCTAGAGAAGAGGAATAAAATTTTGTGCCCGACAAATAGGTACACATTTACTGTTTTGTTTGGGTGATGATTTTATGAGCCTGTTGGCTAGTCGCTTGGCTTTTTCTTTTTCTTTTTGACATGAGACGCCCGTGTGGCTATTTGGGAATTTTCCCAGCCCCTCCCGTACAAAGGAGGTTATGGCGAAATTTTCCAAAATTTAAAGGCGTTAGTGAAATAATTAACGATATAGGAATTTTTGAATGAACTATATTTATATAAATATATAAATATAAATAAAATTAAAACGAAACGTGGCCGTGCAGTTCATGTTTTGAAACCGTGATTTCAAATGACTAGTCTGGAAATCCGACCATTGGATTTTCCTGAAACCGCAACCGTTGGGTTCGCCTTGGAAATATCTTTCCAACGGCACCAACTTTGTAAAGATCCGACGGTTGGATTGTCTGGAATCTTTAATTCAAATCTAAAGAAAAACAGCGCCAGAAACGATTATATATATATATAATTAAATTAAATCGAATAACGACGCTGCAGTTCATAAATTGAAATCGTAACTTCAAATGGCTAGTGTGGAAGATTCGACCGTCGGATTTTCCCAAAACTGAAACCGTTGGATTCGTTTCGAAATGACCTTCCTAATGATATAAAATTTGTGAAGATCCAACGGTTAGATTTTTAGATATGTGTAAAACAAAATTAGTGAAAAACAGCGCCAGTGCATCGGCACGACCTGAAACGTCGTTTAATTAAATATGGCCGTTTTAAATTAAATAAAAATGGCGATATATCATTATAAAATACTATAAACGATATAGAGTGGAAATAAACCAATTTCATGTGTTTGCTTGATATGTGATGGTTGAATGTATTTAACGTGAGAATTATAACTAAAGAACTGAAATGTGAATGTTGAATAGTCCAACCATGTGATAAATTGATTTGAAGATCTAAATATACGTGGATTATTTGAAAAGGCCGAGTTCATCTCATTTCAAATAATCGATCGACGTTGAGAAGTCGAAGAGTCGAAGACGGTTGAAGACCGACGATCTTCACACTGAATGGATGGGCGCTACTGATGCTCGTGATTGGAGTAGCTACCATGAAGGAGCTGAAGTAGTAGCCATCCAGACATACTGTTGATTGTACGGATATGCGAGGAATTGGTGCCTCCGGTTTCGTTCAGACCCAGAATGGACTTGTAAATGGACTGTGTGTCTGACATTGGATTTTGTTCTGTGCTGATTGATCTCTGTTAAATATATATCTGTTTGGTGGCGGAGAATTTATTCTCTTGCTTAACGCCCTTCTCTGAGACGTACGAGCTCAGTGGTTATGTATTGATAGAAATCAGTCGCATGGAGTGGATTGCCTGTGTAGCACGCCTGAGTGGCATATGATCAAGGCTTCTGTTGCAAAGCAAAGTCTTGTGGTTGATGATCAAAGCATAGTCTGTGTGACGTAGCTTTGTGTATAACGTGAATTCGCGAGCCTCACACCCCGGTATGAGTCAAAAACGGGAGAAGGATCCAAGGAGTGCACAACGTTTCTTTCAAGCTATGGTGGTGTCAGTGACCTCCCAGCCCTGACATGTATATCTACTTTTCACCTGTGTGGTTGTTGGAATACGAGGCGCCTCGATTATAGGTTTGTAAGGACCGGGAAACGTGTGTTCAGGAATTGCCAATCCTCAAAAGTAAGAGAGGACTGGCCTTGGAGGATCCAGGGATTGTTGTGTGCGGTCCCGAGGCATTTGCTAGAGTGTCTCGAATCGGAGAGGAGCTTGCCCCTTGCCTCGACTCATGAAGGAATCCAATTTCCAATACGAAATATGCGAATGTGATTGTATTACTAGTATGGCGACATAATATATGGTACCCATGCCGTCTAGGATTGATATTTATGATGGAATTTGCTTTAAAAACATATATGCACTAGTAATAATATCAAACACTTTTGTTTTATACGTATGAAGCATTTTTGGCCATTATAAGGTAAAATTCTATCCTCCGGCTTGCGTTGCATTGTATGATGGGACCTGAGTCTTATAATGGCTTCATTTTGTAAAAAGCATTGCGATAATTTAATCATTTACTTTATTTCATGCACTAGCACTCATTGGAGTAAACCCGTTCCGTGAAAGTGGCGTGGTCCTTTGATTTGCCTTCTTATTGTTGTTAATTAGTTAAGTAGATTTCTCATACCAGTCCCATGACTGACTCGTAGTTTGTTTCACCTTGCAAACTCGGGTGCCCTCATTTTCACACGGGCAGCCTAGTTACAGGTTTCTGACGCACTTTTGGCTCATGGCGAGGCTTGACTACACCGTGCTGACTTAGATTTTCTCCGCCATTAGTGTATCTATATTATGATTCCGCTTTTGGCGATGTAGACTGATATTTATTTTGTGTACTCTTTATGTATGATTTCGCCCCAGGCGATGGTGACTGATTATGTATCATTATGCACTAAGTTGTATCCTGTACTGTGCTCTCTGATGTGATGATATCTATATGATTCCGCTGTCATACGTGTGTAAATTATTCTATTTTCTGTTTATGCTATTATCTACGATCTGCTAATGATGATTAATGTGTTATATTCCAATGATTATCCTAAACTCCGTGTCACGGGGTTTTGGGATCGTCACACCATAATCCATAGTTTCTTCTTTAACACGCTGAGGCACCTAACCCATTTTCACGCCCTCTAGGGCTTCACCGCGCAACCTCCATAAGGAGTCGGAACCCTATCAACCACCACCGCGAGGAACGCGCCCACCCTGTCCCCCAACACTGACCACCCAGTCCAGCTCGATAGGCCCTAGAGACGTGAAATTGAGATCGAACGGTCTTCATTTGAGAGAGGAAATCGAGCAAAATTGAATATGAAAATCCATCTGCTTGGTATGGAATCGAAGTTCATGAGTTTCTCTATCATATTTGTTTTAGAAATTTTGGGAATTACTGAATGGATCGGGTGCAATTTTCGAAAGAAAAAGGGACGATTTCAGCCTTTGTTTTGAAAGTGGCGGCTAAGCAGAAAAAGAGGCAAGGGTTTCTCGGTTTGGTCCCTTTATAACAATTATTAATATTAATATTTAATTCTAATAATTACTTCTTTATGAATTTTTACGTTCGAACTCCAAATCAACTCCAACGACTGATGCCCCCAGTTAAATACCCCTATTTCGGACATAATGGAATATGTTTCGTAAGCCAATTCTATTGTTTTGATTAGTTTTTACCAAAATTAAAGTATAAATCAATATATATTGAATTTAAACATACATTTTAATTTACCGGGGCCAAATGCTGACTCCAAAAATTACAGAAAAATAAATCTAGCTATGTTTTGACGATATGGTCCTAACAAAACTAATTTCGTCGAATTTGGAGACTGTTTGACGAATGGTTATTTTCCAGTCGATTAAATTCAAACTAAAATTACCAAACATGTTTAAATTCACCACGCTCACATATTAATTCCAAAAATTATGAAATTTGGAATCTAGCAATAATTTGACATTCTGAATCCAACAAAAGTGGTTTCATCAAAAACAGAGATCGTTGGCAAAATGGCTATTTTTAAGTGTCATATATTAAATAAAATATATATAAACACCATATTGACTATTTTAAATTTTAAACTGGACATAACTTTCAATTCTCGTTATGAAATATGGATTATTCACATTCATTAGAAAGATATAATTAAATAGATTCAAATATTTCTGGTTTCACTAAAATCCGATTTATTTTGAATCATGTACATTCGTTTGAAATTTTAAATCGAATTTTCAAACTATTGCGCCACATCAGGCTCGTTTTATAATTAAAATAAGTTCATACATTCTAACTTCGATTTAAATAAATTTTTAGTCATTATTATTTAAAATAAATCATTTTAAATATCCAAAATCCATCGAAATAGCTAAAATAAAAATTTTAAATTGGTTTTGAAATTTCGGGTTATTATAATCTCCCCCACTTAAATTCTTTTTGTCCTCGAAAAGGAACGGAGCTAAAAGTTGTTCAACTAATCAACTGAACTTTCATTCTGGCTATTCTTCAACTTTTCAGTTTCTAAGAATTTATAATTCTTCAAAAATTTGTCTAACACCCTAAACTTTCGAAATTTTTCGCCATAACCTCCTTTGTAACAACCCGTATTTTCAATAACCTGTTATAACATAAATGGAGGCAGAATTAAACTGTAAAATCTGAATCAAGGGAAACGGGCTATGCCATTGCGTTCGTCTCGGAAAAATACGCGAAATAGAGTCCGAGTTTTCGAAAATCGGAGTCCGTATGACCAAGATATGGCCTCGCGAAGTTTCACGAAAAATTCCCAAATTAAAGTATACTTAATTAAGTGAAATGGGTTGCGCAGAGAAATATATATATATATATATATTGATATATATATATATATAATTGAAAATTTAATAAATAAATATGCAAAAATGTTCAAAACAGCGAATTGGGAGAGGGGAATAACCGAACCGGCCGATTTTTGAGGTCGACCTGAGCCCGCTGGGTCGACTAGGGGTTAATCCAGGGTGTTTGGCTGTCAACCCGTGGGCCGATTCGCTCAAATGCAGATTTTGCATTTGGATGGTTCTCATGGTTCATCTTTAATCTAAAGGCCCTAGATGGTTCCTACACTTGACTTCTTCCCCAAGGCATGCTTTGATGGCTTGGATTGAATCTAGGTTTAATCCTATGGCCTAAAACACTTGCCTAATCTATAAATAAGACCCTAACCTATCCTAAATCCTCATTATTCATTCATGCAACTAAACTATGGCAAAATTTTACCTCTCATGGCCTCCACTCTCTTCATAAAATTTCTAAATGGTTTCTATGAGAGATTTTCCATGCATACAAGTGTTTTCAAGCTTGTATGAGTGTCATTAGCTTGCATTCAAGTCAAGTTTCTATCTTTGCATCATAAAGCAAGGGTTTTGATCATTTTGGCTCAAGGGTTTTTATGTTAGAGCTTGTATTTTGGGTCTATTTGATTGCATAAGGGCTTTGTCATATCTTTTGTGCCTTCATAGCAATGTAAGCCCTTTTCCTACTCTTAGATATTAACTATGAAGTTAAATGTTCATGTTGCAAGTTTGGGTTTGATCATTGAGTATGATACATGCTATCATGTCATGCAAGTTTATGAAGTCATTATCTTGATCTTGTGAGCTAAAAGCTACAACCTTTATGTTGAAATGTTGCATTAGGCAACATGAGAACCCTCATAACCTTTATGTCAACTTGCATATGAAGTCATAACCCTTATATGATGATATATGCGAGTTACTAGTCATCATTCCATATCTTTTGTCACCATGATTCGCTTATGTGCCAAGTTTGGGTTTATGCATGTTTTGAGGCTTAAGAATGTAACATGCAAGTTAATGAACACATTTGTGCCTCATTTGCCACCATGATTAACTTGTGGCTTAATATCCATTTTTGTCATGCCTTTGCCAAGTCTCTTCTTTTAATCCATTACGTTGTCGCGAACGTATATGCGAGTTTAAAAGCGTTGGGTTATGTTATGGGTAATTTCTAATGACATGAAAATACAACTTGAAAACATGACTTGAAATATAACATGGAAGTTGACATGTAAGTATGCATGAAAACATAAGCTTGGGAATTTACCTATTAAGTTAGGTCTACCCTTTGGGAATTTACCTATTAAGTTAGGTCTACCCAAATGCTTGAAAACTTGTAACATGTTTTGGGAAACATGATGGACATGACACTTAGATAATATAAGTGTGGCCAACTCGAGGTTGGGTTGAGTTTTGCAACGTAAAACTACCCGGAACCGACCGGCCTAACTAGTAGTTGCAAACAATAGGACCCAATGTGAGAAGTTGGTCATGTTGTGCTTGAACCCGAGGTTAGACCAAGTTGTGGTGTAAAGCTACCCGGAACCGACTGGCTTAACTAGTAACCACAACAAAGTCTAATGTGAGAGGTGAAGGTGCATTAAGTAATTAATGCCACATGATAGGGTTAAGTTAATTTTATTAATGACTCTTAACCAAATATGACATGGACAAATGGGTTAAGTAATTTGATTAGGCTAATGATACTTAACAAAACATGACAAGGTTGGGTAGGTTAAGTAACTTGATTTGCCTAATGACACTTAACCATTTTTATATGACTAGTGGATGGGGTTAAGTTAACCAACACTTAATCAATCCAACGCGATAACTTGGTAAGGTTAAGTAAATTTTCTTAATGACGCTTAACCGAAAAATACGGTTAACGAATGGGGTTAAGATTAGACTCAACTAGTCTAAACATGGAAATCGGATGGGGTTAAGTTAGCCTAGACTTAATTAATCCCACTTGGTAGTTTAATGGGGTTAAGTTAAACACTTAACTAATCTAAACATGATGAATTTATGTGGTTAAGTGACCTATACTTATCCAATCTAACTCGTTAATTTATTGTGGTTAAATTAACCAATATTTAACCAATATAACGTGAAAACATGATAAGGCTAAGTCACGAATCGCTTGAATACACTTGACCGATTTGACTAAGTAAATTGATAGGGTCAAGTTAATATATACTCAACCAATCTAGAATGATAATTGGATGAGGTTAAGTCGTGAATTGCTTAATATACTTAACCAACTTGAGCATGGTTTGTAGGGTTAAGCCTTGAACTTGGATACTTAGCCAATTTTGACAGGATTTGTAGACGGGTTAAGTCATGAACTTAAGTGACACTTAATCCATTATGTAAACCCTAGTTCTGAGGATTAGGTGGATAACCGTAGTTAACAAGGATAACGGGAACAATGCTAAGTGGTAAACCTTAGTTGAAGAATAACTATGTAATGATTCTTAGTCAAGGAAATTTAGACCAGTTCATAGATAGATGAGTAACCTGATACGGTAGGTCATCGTTTAAGTATACGAGTAGGAGCAAGTATCTGATTTAGATAAAGGCTCCAGCGAACTGGGTAACGAAGCAGCGGCTTCGGGGAACGTGAGGATATTCTTGGTATCCCTCTATGAGCTGCCAGGTGATTATACTAGGCTCATGAGAGGTTAAGGTCTGCGTTAGAAGAACCAAGAGTATGCCTTGGTTGCTATACGAGCGACCTAAAGACGGGGATGGATAGGGGATAGTCGACGATACATGGTCGTACCCTAGATAGCATTTCGTCAGGCTACCTACCATCTTTGGTCAAGCGTGTACGTACGGAAAGGCAGAGAACACCCAAAAGACCATAATTGCTATCTAATTATGGTTGCGGTAAGGCTTGGATGTGGGTTGGCCAGTGTTGTGTTCTCATACAGGATTTATCCTGTCTTGTCTTTCACTAGTTGAGGGAGTGGTCTCGTGGGACCATAGCCACGTATAAGAAAAACAGACCTTAGCATCTACATCGACAGATAAATCGAAAGCTCCCGACCGAGTCCTGTATTTCTTGATTTGCCCTGTGATAGGACTCGGATGGCACGATGTGATACATGTGCATACAGTCATGGAAAAGCGATTCACGATGAATGCGTGGGAAAAAGGGCGCGGTTGGCGGTTAGCGTAATCCCTAGTGGCCCTAGGTGGTTGAACCCAAACCGAGATACGAAAACGTGCAATAGGTAAGCATAATCCCTAGCAGCCCTAGATAGCATAAGTCCTAGTTGTACAAACAATAATTCATGTTGGAAGACCCTAGCTAGGTTTAGGGTAACAGTCCAAACCGATCTTAAGGATCATGGAACTATGTCAAAGTAATATAGAATCTCATGGGAAAGCCCGTATGGTCTACGGCAAGGGACTGAACATTTACATAAAACATACAAGTTGAGTAACCTATATATGCGATATATTAGGTTGACATGGACCATTACACGACTTTTGAGTGAGGGTCATTCTTGGTTAACACATGACACGGTGGGGATACTAGTACGGTAGGTGCAGAGCTAAAATACAGGATAGATATCACGGAGCGTTATACGTGACAGATATCTTGGGGATATTATACTTGATAGAAACCTGACGATGTGATACCTTGTTTTATCTTGACATCGTAATTTATCATGACACCTTAGTTTATCTGAGTTCAGTAGTTCATCCTGTTATTTTGATTTAGCTTATCTATCTTGTTATCATGCTTATGTTCATCTCAGTTTCTCATGTCAGTTAACTTTACTAGTTTTTATGCTAATAGTAGATAGGGCTTACTCAGTCTTTTTGACTGACCCGTTTTGTTTCGCCTCTTTTCTTCCGTTTCCCCCCCAGGTTACAGGGAGGAAATACTGTTGTTTAGTTCGGACTTCTTCTGCTTGAAGGTCATCATGGATGGCTTGGACTTTTCTTGGCTAATGGCTACTTTACTGTTTTTACTTGGGGAATAATTTATGCTTCTTTACTATTGCAAGACAGGTTTTGATGTACTCTGATGTAAAAGGTTATAGACCTTATTTATTCATGTTATGAAAGTTTGATTTTACTTCCGCTATTTTATATGTTCTGTCTTGTGATATTTCTGTGCATGTTTACCAATAATGCCCCTCTAAAGCTAGTGCATTCCTTTGCGAGTGACCCTAGCGGAGGCGGGGTGTTACATCCTTTGTATGGGGAGACCTTTAAAACCACAACTTGCCTCATAGGGCCCTCACCAATCCAAAAGAAAAAGAAAAACTCAAGCGGTTAGCCAATCGGCTGATAAAATCATCAAAACCCAAGAAAATTGTAAACATGTACCTATTTATCGGGCGTACAATTTTATTCCTCTTCTTAGCTTCCATGCTATGACATGTTCAATGTATATACATGTATATGCATGCAATTCCAATCAAATTCAATTCAGTTCAATATTAAATTCATTTTGGCTTAATTCACTTTTCATTTTCTTATTGGTTTTACCATTCCAATATTTTAATTAATTGGATTAATAATCACACAACGCAACAAGCAATCAATTAATTGATTAATTTTTCAAATATATATAACTTTTAAATATTCAAAAATCATATTTTCTAAGATCAGATTATATATATTTATATATATATATATATAATCACAACAACATTAATTATAAACTTGTCTCTCTCAGCTCATTCTAGGGAATTTCTAACCCTACCTCTAACGATTTTCTCATTCTAGGACGCTACTAATCCTATCTCTAATGGGTTTTCTCTCATAGGATACTACTAATCCAATCTCTGATTAGTCTTTTATTCTGTTCTAATGAGTTGCACTCCAAAGGTTTGAGTTAAACAAAGCTCTGGTACTAGCTGTAACGATAACGATTTCGCTCGGACCTAATCGATCGCTAAATTGACCGAGACCATTCTAAACCCGGACACGCTAACTCTGGGCATACAACACATTAGAACAAATAACAGAAGACTTTCATAAACATCATAATAATGTTACATCAGAGTACAGAATATATCAGAGTATATCGAAATATAATACAGTGGAAGATTAATTTACAATAAATGTAATACAATGTAGCGGAAACAACTAAACTAACACAGCGGAAGACTATTAATGCTTTAGACATAGCTTTAAGCTTCAATCTAGAATCCTACTCAATAAATAAATATTTGCAAAATAAACCACTCGACTTCCCGTGTGGAAAATAGGGGCACCCGAGTTGCAAGGGAAAAGCAAACTATAAGTCAGTCATGGGACTGGTATGAGAAACTCTTCATTTGAAATTAACTTATATAAATGATAAGGCAAATCATAGGACCACGCTGCTAACGCGGAACAGGTTTACCGCCATGAATGCCAGTGCACCAACAACAATCATTAATAGAGATATAAATCTACTACGCATCAATCAACATGCAATTTCCCAATCTACCTATTTAGATTAACCACCACACTTAGAATTTCGAAATGAAATTCAATTTACAAAAATTATTCCTTTGGACTTTATTTCCCGATTTCTATTTCAAATCATTTGAAATACATATCTAGCTTTTATATCAAAGTAGATTTCACTTCGGGATCTCAAATCAAATCATTTGGAAATATGAATTCCAAATCATAACAATGCATACAAACAAGTATGCAACCAAATATCGTGCACGACCTTCAGACCAGGCTGTACGTGTGTAACAACCCAGAAAATGCGAGCCAATTTAAAAAATTTAAATTGGTTATTTTCAAAGAATTTAAACAATTGAAATAGAATATTTCAATGAAGTAATGAATTGGAAATAGTGTAGCAGTTTGAAAATTGGAATTCAAACTTTGACTGACTGTACCGGGTGTAAAACATAACAGATATTAGTGAAACCAAAAATATTTAAATCTGTTTATGAATACCTTTCTAACGAATCTGAAAAATCGAAGTTTCATAGCGGGAATCAAAAGTTATGGCCAAATGAATTTTCAGAAAGGTCGCTATATAGAATATATAGCCCTTGAAAATAGACATTTTGCAAATGACCTCGAAATTCGACGAAACCACTTTTGTTGGATCCAGGATGTCAAACTATTGCTAAGTTTCAAATTTCATAATTTTTGAAGCTAGTATGTGAGCGTGGCAAAAGAAAATGTGATTGGTCAATTTCTGTTAAATGGGGTCGACCAGAAAATGGCCAGTTTTCAAACGATCTCAGAATTCGATGAAACTAGTTTTGTTGGGACCGTATCATTAAAACATAGCTAGATTTATTTTTCTGGAATTTTTCGAATCGGTTTGTGGCCCTGGCAAATTGAAATGTATGTTCAAATTGAATATTAAATGTTTTGTACTTTAATTTGAAAATTAACTGACTGTAACAGTCGAATTGGCCAACGAAACATATCCCGTTGTGTCTGGGATGGGGGTATTAGGTAGGGGCGACAGTCGTTGGGTTGAAATTGGTGTTTGTTTAGTCAAAAGGATATTTTTGAATTTAAAATTTAAAATATAATGGCCCAACCCCCTCTTTTCTCTCACTTCTACTTTGACCGGTCAAACTCGATCACCCCCCCCCCCCCCCTCACGAACGACGGAAGTGCTCCCATCTTCCCGACCCAATCGTCGCCGCCACGTCCACTTTCAGCACCACCTCCAGTTAAGTTTTCCTTTCATCTCTCCCTCCTCTATAAATCCATACAACCCTCGTCAGTTATAGCGGGGTATTGGCGTCGAATTTCCTCGAGGAAGACGCAGTCTTTGGAGCTCCACCATGCGCTACAGGGACCACCGAGTTCGCCATCTCCACCACCGACCGACTTGCCTCTCTTCCCTCTTCCACGTGGTATAATCCGATCCTTCCATAGTTGCACGGATTTTTTGAAAAATTCGAACCATAGTTCGAACCAACTTTGAAAGGTGAGACCTTTATTATATTTAAACTTTGAAAAATCATATCTTTATGGTGTGTTAACGAAATTCGATGAAACAGCAAACATCGGGACCGCAAGGAGGCCCTCTACCATCTAAAAGAGACCACGGATTTTTCTGAGCTATCTACGATTTTTAGCACCTCAAAAACCAATGTGAGAACTCTAAATCGAATTGTGTGAAAGAAATCGTGTTGTATAAATTATATAAGCGAAGTGTAAATTATATACGCATTGTATCCCTCATGTACATGTGTTGTATAAGTTATATGAGCGATGTATAAATTATACAAGCGTTGTATGAAACATATATGCTTTGAATTGTGTTGAAATGCAAGTCAAATATTATATATATATATATACTCCCCTCGTCCACAAACCATGGACGATATTTATTGCTTGTGATTGGTGTGAAAATATGTAGTATGACGAATGGTTGAAAATAATTATTTGTGGTTGATATTGTGGTTGAAAAAAGCCTTTGTGGTTGAAAAATACCTTTGTGGTTGAAAAATACCCTCTTGTGGTTGAAACAAATTAGAATAGGATTGTGGAAATGAAAATAAAACATGTCTCCTGCGTGAGAGCTAGATGCATGAATCCCCATTGTCAAAAACCGCGAGGTTTTAAGGTAGAGCGAGGAGCCGTACTAGGGACGGTCTCGGTTTTAACTACCCTGCCGTTATGCTGCCGAAATTTTCTGAAATATTCATGTGCTAGAATATTTTCATTTGTTGAAATTATTTTCATTTGTTGAAACCAAATTCATGTGTTGAATTGAAATTCATTCGTTGAATAGAAATTCATATGTTGAATGGCGTTCGTATTTTAAATAAATAAATTTAACAATAAAAATCACATTTTTATATATACATACAACTATAAAGAACATTCACGTGTTGAATAGAAATTCATTCGTTGAATAGAAATTCATGTGTTGAATGGTATTCTTTTTTTAAATAAATAGCTTTAAAAATAAAAATCCCATTTTTTTATATATACAACTTATAATGAACATTCATGTGTTGAATTGAAATTCATTCGTTGAATTGAAATTCGTATGTTGAACGGTATTCGTGTTTTAAATAAATAGATTTAAAAATAAAAATCCCATTTTTATATATATACAAACTATAAAGAACATTCATGTGTTGAATTGAAATTCATTCGTTGAATAGAAATTCATGTGTTGAATGGTATTCGTGTTTTAAATAAATAGATTTAAAAATAAAAATCCCATTTTTATATATATACAAACTATAAAGAACATTCATGTTTTGAATTGAAATTCATTCATTGAATAGAAATTCATGTGTTGAATGGTATTCGATTTTTAAATAAATAGATTTAAAAATAAAAATCCCATTTTTATATATATACAAACTATAAAGAACATTCATGTGTTGAATTGAAATTCATTCATTGAATAGAAATTCATGTGTTGAATGGTATTCGTGTTTTAAATAAATAGCTTTAACGATAAAAATCACATTTTTATTATATATACAAACTATAGAGAACATTCATGTGTTGAATAGAAATTCATGTGTTGAAAGTTATTCGTATTTTAAATAAATGGATTAAACAAAAAAATTACATTTTTATTGTGAATATGAAGTGTTAAAAACATTCACATGTTGAATAAATATTTCTGATGATAAAAATATTACTTTTATCATGTATACGCCTCGCTAAAAATATACACGTGTTGAAATAAATATTTGTTCACTAGAAATATTATTATTAGCTTTGTTCTGCATATATATATATATATATATATATATATATATATATACACACACATGTGTTGAACAGAGAAAATGGATCAGCTGTTGAGTAAAGAAATTATTTGCGTGACCGACAAATTGGTAAGCCTTGATGAGTTGGCTGCGCAATTTTATTTTATATCAACTCCTGTGAATGCCATTGGATGCGGAGTGCTGGTTATTTTGTGTGTAATAATAAACATCGCCATAGGATAGTAACAATTAATTTTGAACTACACTACATGACATACTTCTTGATGATAGGCATACTTCATCATATACCACATAAGCATTTGGAGCTTGTGTGACGAGACTGAAGATTTACCATACGAGCGAGAGGCTTGTATGGCGAGGATTATATATTATAGGTTGAACTGATGACTGATATGGACTATATAAAATATAACGATAAATTGCCAGATTAATAAAAGCCCCACACGGGTCTGGAGTTGACAATAATCACGTCTCTCTAGTCATTAGATACGGCACATGGATTATTTATTTCCCATACGGGACGAGGTGACGAGGATTTATCCTCTTCAGTAATTAAAAATACACACTCCCTTAGGCTTTGACGGGGTGACGAGAATTTATTCTCTGGAGTTATTATCTACACACGCTCCCCTGTAAACACCAGAATATATCACTATAAATATATGTATGCTTTATAGGATTTATTGGGTACCTAATACGGCCCAATAAATTTCCAAACCCCTTCCCGTTCAAAGGAGGTAATGGCGAATTTTTTTGAAATATAAAGGCGTTAGTGAAATATTTGAAGTGAAAAGTATATTGAAATTAAAGAATGAACTATATATATATAAATATATAAATAGAATTGAAAGGAATCGAGGCCGTGCAGTTCGTGTTTTGAAATCGTAACTTCAATCGATTAGTACGAGAGATCCGACCATCGGATTTTCCCGAAACCACAACCGTTGGGTTCGCCTTGGAAATATCTTTCCAACGGCACCAACTTTGTAAAAATCCAACAGTTGGATTGTCTGGAATGTTTAATTCAAATCTGAAGAAAAACAGCGCTAGAATCATTTATATTTATATATAAATATAAATATAATTAAATTAAATTGAATAACGACGCTGTAGTTCATATTTTGAAACCGTAACTTCAAACGACTAGTGTGGAAGATCCGACCGTCGGATTTTCAAGAAACTGGAACCATTGGGATCGCTTTGGAAATATCTTCCCAGTGATATAGACTTTGAAGAAATCCAACGGTTAGATTTCCCGATATGTGTAAAACAAATTTGGGGAAAAACAACGCCAGTGCCACGGCACGACCTGAAACGTCGTTTAGTTAAGTATGGCCATTTTTAAATAAATAAAAATGGCAAAAAATCGTTATAAAATATTATAAGCGACGGGGATTGGAAATAAACCAATTTTGCTTGATTTGCTAAATATTTGATGGTTGTATGTGTTTGACATGAAAATTATACTAAAGAACTGAAATATGAATGTCGAATAATATAACCATGGAAAGAATGGATTTGAATTCTAATTATACGTGAATTATTTGAAAAGGCCGAGCTAACCCTCATTTCAAATAATTGATCGAACGATTCGAAGTCGAAAATAAAAAGACGGTTCAAGACCGACGATCTTCGTATCGAATGGATGGGCGCTGCAGAGGTTCCTGATTGGAGTAGCTACCTTGAAGGAACGGAAGTAGTAGCCGTCTGAACGCATGTGTTGATTGCACGGATATACGAGGAATATGGTGCCTCCGGTTTCGTTCAGACCCAGAACGGACTTGTAGATGGATTGTGTGTCTGATATTGGATTTTGTTCTATACTAATTGATCTATGTTAAATATATATCTGTTTGGCGGCGGAGAATTCATTCATTGCTTAACGCCCTTCTCTGAGACGTACGAGCTTAGAGGTTATATATCGATAGAAATCAGTCGTATGGAGTGGATTGCCTGTGTGGCATGCCAAGATGCAGTGATCAAGGCTTCTGTTGCAAAGAAAAGTCTTGTGTTCGATGATCAAAGCATGGCCTACGTGGCCTGGCTTTGTGTATAGCGTGGATTCGCGAGCCTCACCCCTCGGTATGAATCAAAAACGGGATAGTGACTGCAGGGAGAGAACGACGTTTCTTTCTAGCTAATGGTAGTGTCAGTGCTTAAACTGGCTGACATTTATATTATTTTTACCTATGTGGATGTTGGAATAAGGCACCTCGATTTTAGGTCTGAAAGGACCGGGAAACGTGTGTTCAGGAATTGCCAATCCTCAAACGTAAGAGAGGACCGGCCCTGAAGATCCAAGGGCTACCCAGAGTGTGTAGTCCTGAGGCATTTGCTAGAGTGTCTCGAAGCGGAGAGGAGCTTGCCCCTTGCCTCGAATCATGATGGAAATCCAATTTCCCATACAAAATAACGGATTTGATTGTAGAACTAGTATGGCGACATAGTATATGGTAGCTATGCTGCCATGATTGATATTTATGATGATATTCGTTTTTGAAACATATATGCACTAGTAATAATATCAAATGATTTTTCTTTACACGTATTAAGCATATTTTGGTCATTATAAGGTAAAACTCTATCCTCCGGTTTGCTTTGCATTGTATGATGGGACTTGAGTCTTATAACGGCTTCATTCTTTTTAAAAGCATTGCGTTGTTTTAAAGAATTTACTTTGTATTAAATGCACCGACAATCACTGGAGTAAACCTGTTCCGCGAAAGTGGCGTGGTCCTATGATTTGCCTTATTATTGTTGTTTAACCAGTTAAGTAGATTTCTCATACCATTCCCATGACTGACTTGTTGTTTGTTTCACTTTGCAAACTCGGGTGCCCTTATTTTCACATGGGAAGCCTAGTTGACAGGTTGTTTTGGCTTGGCACTGCAGTACGGAGTGCACTTTTGGCTAGATGGCAAGGATTAGATTTGTATTTTGGCTATTGACTTTCCGCTATCCTTACCTTATGTATATGATTCCGCCTATGGCGATGTAGACTGTTTTACTTCCAGTATTTATTATCTTATGTATATGTACCGCCGCAGGCGATGTGGACTAATACCTTTATTATGTCTCACTGTATGTATATATTCCGCCTATGGCGATGTTGACTGATCATTCTCCTTTTATTTACTAAGTTATATCCTACATGTGCTATTCTGATGTTGTATCATGTTATGATTCCACTGTCATATCTATGAAAAATTATTCTATTTATTGTTTTTGCTATTATCTGTATTCTGCTAATGATGATTTATGTGTTATATTCCAATGATTATCCTTAACACCGTCGTACGGGTTTTGGGATCGTCACAACGTGGCCCTCCAACTCGATATACACACACACACACATATGTGCACTTCTCACGATGGAGCAGGTTACACTAACGATGCAGCTTCCACGCATGGAAGCATACACCGCCTAAAGCCATTTAAGGCTATAACACCCATACTTCTAGTCACTCTCGGGTTACCCAAATCTTTAGCCACATACTTCCTAAATCATTTTATATCCCCAAGTAAGGAAAATCATTTCACAACATAATAATCGCAAGTACTTTCAAACTATAGTACTTTACATCAGCAATTCACACATATGATCAGTCACTATTAATCACATAACCTTTGAGCTGGTACGTCTCAAAGAAGGGTGTTAAGCAAGAGAATAAATTCCGCACCACCAAACAGATACGTTATCAATAGCAACTAATCGGTTATGTGTTGAACTACAATGTAGAACCATAATACACTTCCAAATCATTTCGAAATCATCGGGTTTAGCCCTCGAAATCCTTTATGTTTTATTAAACATTTCTATAAAACGTTCCTAGTCCAAAATCGGGAATACATTTCTTTTCACTTAAGGAAAATATCATTTCAAAATCATTCATCAAAATTTTGAAATAAACAACAATGCTAAACACATTATAGTCAAATCGTGAAGTGTTCCACAAGGTGTTAGCAAACTGATATTTTTACCCAACCCAATGCTAAATGTAAAAGCATATTTTGCTCATAAACTGGTCGAGCACAATCCAAATAGTCAATCAATAACAACAACCAAGTGTATTTGGTTCAATCACATTTCATGTTTTGGCAAATTTAATTACCATTCATTCATTCCAATCTAATTAAAGATTCAATAAAACTCCAGTTCAGTTTTAATCTCAAAAATCACCATTTGATGATTATTCAATTTTCTTAAAACTAATCCTGCCTTTATTCGGGTTAAAGAACAAATGTTATTTAAAACACAATTCACGATAAAACCAAAAATCATCTTCCGTTCAAATGGAATCTTCACAAAAATCATAACAGTATATAACCGATATAAATTTCCGTATTAAACTAATAATATAAATGTAATAACGGCAAAGCCTTTTAAATTCCATAAATTGTAACGGTCTTCCTTTACAGAAGTTCATCTCGATTATTACCAAATCGAATTCCATTCAATTCCAATTTGATATATTAAATTGGAAAAACTTTACTTTGGAAAATTCCATTAATGTTAAAGATTTATAAATTCCAAATCATATCTTCACTGTTAATTTGGGTTAGAGAACAAATGTTATTTAAAACATTGTTCACTAAAAAATCCAATTTCAAGTCAATTCCAATTAAATATTAATTAATTGGAAAACTTCACTTAATCTTAAATAAAAGATTTATTCTATTCTCAACCGGGTTTAAGAACAGTGTTAATAAATACACCATTCATGACAAACCCAAAATCCCATTTAATATTAAATAAAAGGGACTAAATAGAAATTATATCGGCTTATATTCGATATCAAATTCTGAAACCAACAACATCGTATTGGAAATAACTATATATATATATATATATATATCTCCCAAATTTCCATAACAATACCCGTATAATCACGGAATCCGATATCGAAATATTCCAAAAATTATTTCCTTTCCAAATCCATTACAATTTTTTTATTGGAAATTTCTGGTTATACAAAAACCATTCACAAATCCAATTTACTTTATTTAAAAATTATTGGATTTCAAATCTAGTTGATAACTAGTTCGTTTGTATAAAAATATATTTTTATCTTTACAAACATGGAATTTTTCATCCCAATTCTATCCAAATCATTTATTATCATTTTTCACAAATTATTAATATTTCCAATAATTTTATTAAGGCACTTTCAACCGATTTCCATAAACGATCATCGAACTGCACTTACAATGACCTTTTCCAAATTTGATTTGGACATAATTCTAAATACAACCATTAGATTTCAAATCTCTTATATTCTTTGGAAAGCTCTTTTCGATACGAACCCAATGGTTCTAGTCTTAGGAGAATCCGACGGTCGGATCTTCGGTTACATCAATTTGAAGTCAATGGTCTAAATTTCCGAACGGTCGCTGTGCGGCGCATTCTATTCAGGCAATTGTAATATATAATATAATATAATATATTTCGCCAATTTCCATTTAAAACGTATTTTATATATCGTTTATAAATTCGTTTTTAAAAAAATTCCAATTTCATTTTCAATTTTAAATCAAAAATTAATATTCCATTACATGACAATTTTATATTGTCCATATACATGTTAAAAATTATACTTTTAATGAAAAAATAATTATTTCAGTCCACGATAATTTTATATAGTCTTATATGCATGTTAAATATTATATTTTTAATGAACAAATATTATTTCAATCCATGACAATTTTACCCATTCCATAAACATGTTAAAAATTATATTTTTAACCATTCAATAATTATTTCCGTACGTGATAATTTAAATATTCCAAATACAACGCATATATGTTTTATACAACACATATTTTTTTTTACAATGCATATATATTTTTTATTCACATTTCATATATAAATAAGTGTATATATACACACACATTTCACATCGCATATAAATATTTTATTCACATTACATATTTATATATACTTTATTCACATTTCATATATATAAATATATATATATATTATTCACATTTCATATATATGTTCTATTTACATCACATATATATTTTATTCACATTTCATATATATATATATATATATCACATTTCATATATATATTTTATTTACATTGCAAATACATATATATTATTCACTTCGCATATATATATATATATATATATATATAATTTTCACAATGCATATATATATATAATTTTCACAACGCATATATATATTTTTCACATCACAATCATATCACACAAATCATCCAAAGTTTGTACAAAAAGCAGTGTTAGAAGCTACTAAGCATCGTCTGCAACATATGATATAATTACATAACAAAAGTAGTTGAATGAGAAAGAGTTATCACTTTGTGTTCCACTCCGCCATTCTTTATTGGAAGATTGTTTTAATAAAATTAAACCGGAGATTTAATTTTGTCAAAAATTGTAACTGCTTTTGTTTTTGTCCAAGTCTGTTTTAAAATGTAGTGCTCGACAAGAGGATTTCAACGCAACTTGAATCACCTGATTCTGTTATCATATGAATGAATTACGGTCATTTATACATTAACTACTTTAATAACTAACTAATTAATTAATTAATTCAATTATATTTACTTAACCATAATCCATAGTTTCTTCTTTAACACGCTGAAGAACCTAACCCATTTGCACGCCCTCTAGGGCTTCACCGCGCCATCTCCCTAGGGGGTCAGAACCCCATCGACAACCACCGTGAGGAGCGCGCCACCCTTGTCCCCCAATGATGACCACCTAATCCAACTCGACGGGCCCTAAAGATGGGAAATTGAGATCGAACGGTCTTTATTTGAGGGGGAAAATCAAGCAAAATTGAATACGAAAATTCATCTGCTTGGTATAGAATCGAAGCTCATGAATTTCTCTATCATATTTGTTTTAGAAATTTGGGGAATTACTGAATGGATCGGGTGCAATTTTTGAAAGAAAAAGGGACGATTTCAGCTTTTATTTTGAAAGTGACGGCGCAGCAGATAAAGAGGCTAGGGTTTCTCAGTTTGATCCCTTTATAACAATTATTAATATTAATATTTAATTCTAATAATTACTTCTTTATGAACTTTTACGTCCGAACTCCAAATCAACTCCAACAACTGATGCCACCAGCCAAATACCCCTATTCCGGACACAATGGAATATGTTTCGTAATCCAATTCTATCGTTTTGATCCGTTTTTACAAAACTAAAATATAAATCAATATATATTGAATTTAAACATTCATTTTAATTTACCAGGGCCACATACTAACTCCAAAAATTACAGAAAAATAAACCTAGCTATGTTTTGATGATATAGTCCTAACAAAACTAATTTCATTGAATTTGGAGACCGTTTGGAAAATGGTTATTTTCCAGTCGATTAAATTCAAACTGAAATTACCAAATGCGTTTAAATTCACCACGCTCATATGTTAATTCAAAAAATTAGGAAATTTGGAATCTAGCAATAATTTGACATTCCATATCCAACAAAATTGGTTTCGTCGAAAATGGAGGTCATTTGCAAAATGGCTATTTTTAAGAGCCATATATTATATAAAATATATATAAATTCCATAGCGACTATTTTAAATTTTAAATTGGACATAACTTTCAATTCTGGTTATGAAATCTGGATTTTTCACATTCTTAGAAAGATATAATTATACAGA
Organism: Allium sativum; assembly: GCA_030737875.1. Taxonomy (NCBI): domain Eukaryota; kingdom Viridiplantae; phylum Streptophyta; class Magnoliopsida; order Asparagales; family Amaryllidaceae; genus Allium; species Allium sativum. Next base: position 21,092 of record JASFAX010002978.1, on the reverse strand, counting down.
TTCAAATATTTCTAGTTTCACTAAAATCCGATTTATTTTGAATCCTGTAAATTCATTTGAATTTTAAAATCAAAATTTCAAACTACCACGCCATTTCAGGCTCGTTTTATAATTAAAATAAATTTATACATTCTAGCTTCAATCTGAGTAAATTATTAGTTGTTATTATTTAAAATAAATCGTTTTAAATATTCAAAATCCATTAAAATAGCTAAAATAAAAAATGTAATTGGTTTTTAAATTCCAGGTTGTTATAGTATGATTGTAATAACAATGATTTTCAGAACCAATTTAAAATTTTTATTTTGGAAATTTTAATGGATTTTGAATATTTAAAATGATTTATTTTGATAATAATGACTAAAAATTTATTTAAATCGAAGTTAGAACAAATAATTCTATTTCAATTATAAAAGGAGTTAGAAATGGCGTGATGGTTTGAAAATTCGATTTCAAATTTCAAATGAATGTACAAGATTCAAAATAGATCGGATTTCAGTAAAACAAAAATATTTGAATCTGTTTAAAAATATCTTTCCAATGAATATGAAAAATCCTGATTTCAAAGCGGGAATAAAATGTTATGTCTAGTTTAAAATTCAAAATATTCGCTATGTAATTTAATATAACATAATAAATAGCCATTTTGCAAACGACCTCCGTTTTCGACGAAACCACTTTTGTTGGATTCAGAATGTCAAATTATTGCTATATTTCAAATTTCATAATTTTTGGATTTAATATGTGAGCGCAGTAAATTTAAATGTGTTTGGTAATTTAAATTTGAATTGGATCGACCAGAAAATGGCCATTTTTCCAAACGGTCTCCGAACTCGATGAAATTAGTTTTGTTAGAACCGTATCGTCAAAACATAGTTAGATTTATTTTTCTAGAATTTTTGGAATTAGAATTTGGCCCCGGTAAATTAAAATGTACATTTAATTCAATATATATTGATTTATATTTTAATTTAAATGAAAACTAATTAAAACATTAGAATTGGCTCACGAAACATATCCCATTTTGTTCAGAATGGGGGTAATTAGCTAGGAATGACAGTCATTGGGTCTGATTTGGTGTTCGGATGAAAAAGAACCCATTAGAGAATTAATTAATAATTAAATTATATATATATTTTAATTCTCCAAAACCCTAAAAGCTTCGATCCGCTGCCAGCGCCTTTGGAAGGCCACGAAACTCTAGAATTCAAGTGCGAAAATTTCCCGAACTATTCAATAATTTTTAAATCTTTCAAAAGCAAATTCGAAGTGATCTCTTTCCTCTTTCAATTGATCCTAGGTTGATGGATTTTCTATGCTATGTTGCCTAATTTGTCACTCAAACCCCCGAAGTTCGAACGAGTTTTCCATCGCCTGAGTGATTTCGAGTTGCGCGCCGCTTGGGGTTTAGGTCAACGGAGGTGAGGCGCCTGCGGTGGAGAAGTCCAATCAGCCACTGATGGTCGGAATGGATGCGTGATAGGGGTAGGGTTCACGAAGGTTTTGGTGTTTCGGTTACTTGGAGCGTGTCGAGGAAGATGATTAGAAAAGAGGATTCGGAATTTTAAAGTAATTAGTTTATTATTTATTTATGTAATTAAATGTAAAAATGATCATAATTTTGTCATATGATCTCAGAAAATCGCAAATTCAGTTGTGTTGGAATCGTAACGACGATGACATTTCAGAATCGACTAGATCAAAAATGGAGCAAATCAGAAGTAGGAGAAAATACAAATTCAAACAGAACAGAAATTCAGAAATAAAAGAACGGAGGAGTGGAAACGACTATGAGAACTCTCTCACACTCAAATTATTTTACAGTAAATATATACTGGGATGCATACGAGGCTTAGAAATCCCCAACACTATTTTTTGTACAGACTAGTTGATTGTTTGTTTGGATTGTGATTGGATTATCATGTATTGTTATTGTTGTATATAAAGATTATTTATATAATATATATATTATTAAGAAATAAAATAAAATAAATATTCATTTACAAACCGGACGGTTTGTTTATGTACACTTATTTATTTGATATTGATTGGGACGATAATTTTTACACATTGCCTAACTGCACAAATGATAAATAGTATTTTTTGTTTGAGAACCCCACACGGGTATTGGGATAATATTTGACATACACTGATCCGAATAATTAGTGGTATGTCAATTGATGGGTTGACAGACTGTATAAGCGTTATTTATTTATTTTAATGCTTACATAGTTGTAAAATGCACTCTGGATGTTGTATGAATTTTTAATGATTGTTTATCATTATTGCTGTATACATGTGATGTATGAAATCCATATAACTGAAATTATATGGTAATTGATTGAATTTGATTCCAGTTCAGAATTAACGAATATTTTAAAATAATATTCAGAAAATATTGAAATGTGAAGCTGTGTTAAGTAGTGAAACGCCATTTTAACACGAACGGGATTTTCTGTCGATTTTATTCATTTTATAATGAATATCGAAAAGTGATTTCAAAATCTGATATTTTGAAAATATTATAATTTTAATATTATAATGATATGAAATATTCAACTTCAATTTAAAATTGAAATGGAATTGAAATCGATTTGAAATGAATTTATAAATGAAATATCCAATTTTGATTTAAAATTGAAATGGAGTTGAAATCGATTTGAAATGAATTTATAAATGAAATATTCAATTTTGTCTTAAATTTGAAAATCAAATTGAAATCGTTTTAAAATGAATTTAAAACGAATTTATAATGGGAAATTTAATTTTGATTTAAATTTGAAAATCAAATTAAAATCGTTTTAAAATGAATTTAAAACGAATTTATAATGGAATATTCAGTTTTGATTTAAATTTGAAAATAAAATTGAAATCTTTTTAAAATGAATTTAAAACAAATTTATAATGGAATATTCAGTTTTGATTTGAAATTGAAATGGAAGTGGAAATCGTTTTTAAAACGATTTATAAAATTTGTTTTAAATGGAAATCGACGATATATATATATATACACACACACACACATACATATATATATATACATATATATTATAATGGCCTGAATAGAACGTGCTGCGCAGCGACCATTCGCGAATTTCGACCGTTAAATTCAAATTGATGTTACGGGAAATCTGACTGTCGGATTCTCCTAAAACCGGAACCGTTTGGTTCGTATCAAAACGAGCTTTCCTATTAATACAAGAGATTTGAAATCTAACAGTTATATTTGGAGATATGTCCAAATCAATTTCAGAAAAGGTCGCTATGGATGCAGTTCAGTGACCGTAATTGGAAACCGACTCTACGGGCGATAGTAAAATTACTAAAAATATGGAAAAATTATGTAAAATCATAATAAATGATTTGGAAAGATTTTGGATGAAAAATATCTAGATTTCCAAAGATAAAAATATATTTTTATCGAAATGAACTAGTTATTAACCAGAATAATAATTTAATTATTTTTAGAAATAAATAAATTGGATTTGAAAATGGTTTTAAAGTAACCAGAATTTTCCAATGATTAAATTGGAATGGATTTGGAATGGAAATAATCTTCAAGGTATTTCGATATTGGATTCCGTGATTATACAGATATTGTTGAGGAATTTGCAAGGTATATATATATATATATATATATATATATATATATATATATCGTTATTACCAATACAATATTGGTTGGTTTCAGAATTTGATATTGAATATAAGCCAATATAATTTCTATTCACAACCTTGTATGTAATATCAAATTGGATTTTGGGTTTGTCGTGAATGGTGTCTTCATTAACACTGTTCTTAAACCCGGTTGAGAAATGAATAAATCTTTTAATTAAGATTTAGTGAAAATTTACCAATTAATTAATTAATTAATATTTAATTGGATTGAAATTGGATTTTGGGTTTGTCGTGAATGGTGTCATCAACACTGTTCTTAAACCCCGTTGAGGAAAGAATAAATCTTTAATTAAGATTTAGTGAAGTTTTCCAATTAATAAATATTTAATGGAATTGAATAAAAGAAATTCGATTTTGGGTTTGTTGTGAATGGTGCTTTAAATAACACTTGTTCTTTAACCCAATTAACAATGAAGAATATGATTTGGAATTTCTAATCCTTTAATTAAGACTAATGGGATTTTCCAAAGTAAAGATTTCCAATTTGATATATTAATTTGGAGTCGAATGGAATTCGATTTAGTAATAATCGAAGTGAGTTTCTGTGGAGGAAGATTGTTAATACATATTGAATTTAAAAGGCTTTGTCGTTATTCCATTTATATTATTAGTCGAACACAAAAATTGATATCGATTATATATTGATCTGTTTTCCGTGAAGATTCCATGGTTAATGGAATGTGATTTGGAGTTTATCGTGAACTGTCTTTTAAATGACATTAGTTCTTTAACCCAGTTAAAGACACGATTACATGTCTACCATTGTATTTCGATACTATATTCATTGATCTGTGCTAAATATATATCTCTTTAGTGGCGGAGAATTTATTCTCTTGCTTAACACCCTTCTCTGAGACGTACGAGCTTAGAGGTTATATATTGGCAGAAATCAATGGTACGGTGTAGATTGTCGATGCGACATGTTTGATTTCCCAAAGTTAAATAATCATTAATATTGATTTTTGGGAACATTAAAATTAAGTGAAGTTTTAATGAATCCTTAATTAGATTAAAAAGTGAATGTGATAATTAAAATTATCAATTCAAGAAAATGATCGAAAATGGAGTATTATCACTTTTGCTCTAAGTGATAGTTAAATCTTTAATTAGATTTGAACGTGAAATGGAAATTAATTTTTACTTATAACACTGTGGTGTAAGATATGGAGTATTAACGGTTTTGCTCCATGGGATGAATAGGTTGGGATTGGGAAATAAAACAAATGATTACTTTGGTAAGGTGCGCTAATCCCGGCTAGTATGGAAAACCATAATTTGGCTTAAATTGTGAAAAAAATATTTGAATAAAAGAATATTCTGGATTGGAATGAAGCGTATGATGTCTTTTTATAGCACTTGATTATAAGATACACGAGTTATACAGAAAGGCGGGGTTTAACCCATTCTGAATAACCGATACGATGAAAAGTCGAAGAGATTGAAGGCGGTGCAAGACCGACGATCTTCACATCGAATGGATGGGTTGCTACTAATGCCCATTATTAGATAGCTACCTTGAAGGGTCTATAATGGTAGTCGTCCGGACGTACTTGTTGAATCTACGGATATGTGAGGGCCTTTCTCCTGTATTGGACATACGGGATGAGGAATAAGGTGCCTCCAGTTTCGTTCAGACCCAGAATGGACTTGAAAATGGATGGTATATCTGACGTTGTATTCCTTTATACTGTATTCATTGATCTCTGCTAAATATATATTTGTTTGGTGGCGGATAATTTATTCTCGTGCTTAACACCCTTCTTTGAGACGTACGAGCTCAGAGGTTATATGCCGGCAGAAATCAGTGGCACGGTATGGATTGACAGTGTGACATGCTGAGATGCAGTGAGCCAAACTTCTATTGAAAAGCAAAGTTTGGGGGATGATGATCAAAGTACAACTTTAAATAGCATAGCTTTGTGTAGCGTTAATTTGCGAGCCTCACATACCGGTATGGTGGTAAACTGATGGTTAGATCAGTATACTTTAGAGATGAGGATAAACAACCTACGGGTTGTCATGGATTCAGTCGACCAAGGTTACTGGGTGTGGTCGCTCCACACCAGTAGGGATAGGGCACACCCTCCGATTACCAGATGGATAGAGTTAGCGGTGTTTTCCAATGCTTGGACGTAGGCTGCGGTAACTTGTTTCCTGGATAGTGTGGATGTGTATTACGGTGTTTTCGTATGCCTGCGACGTAAACCATTGGGTATTGCACTACACGATAGATCTTTCAAATTAGGAGCCACCAGTATGGAAATCTAAACTTCCAATACGACATTTTGCGGTTTTATTGTATACTATATATGGCAACATACTGGGATGGGGCGCTTATGCCGTCTATGATTGATATATTTATATTTGAAGTTGATTTCTTCACTCATAGTAATAATAAAAGATTTTTTTTTAAAATGTACCAAGCATATTTAGTTATTATAAGGTAAAACTCTATCCTTGACTGCATTTATTGTGTGATGGGATCTGAGTCTTATAATAGCTTTATTTTTCTTTATTTAGCATTGGTCTGTTTGTTTTAGGAACTGGTATTCTTGCGGGTAAACCCGTTCCGTGTTGTACGACGTGGTCCCTTGATCTACCCTATTTTAAAAGTAAAGTTTAAATAACTGTTTTAGTTCTCACACCAGTCCTTGTTTTGCATGCTTAGTAATAGGGTGCAACATGATAGGGGGTTCTCGCCATGTGTTTTGGTGGCGAACAGTGGGCTCTTACCCCTACATGCCCCTGCTTAGGGTTGGTTGATCAGTCGAGAGGCTGACCGTAAAACAAGGTGATTGAGGGATCCATTGGGAGCCACAGTGGGTTTTACCTGCTGCTTTAGGTTATGAAGGGATGGTTGCAAAACCTACCGGATTTCATCAGGCTGTCTCAGCGTGGTATCAGAGCTTTAGTTTACAGAGCTTGAGAACATGACACATTAGAACCAAACGAAAGAATTCATCAGAGATTGGATTTGTAATATCCAATAAGAACGACTCGTTAGAGATAGGATCAGTAGTGTTCTAGAATGAGTTGGAGGAGTGTTATTTTTAAAATAAAAATCAAAACAAAATTTGTTTTGAAAATTTTATCATACTATATGTATTTTAATAATTTATTTTGTATTGAATTTGGACTATCGAGTATAGAAGATTTTTAATATATGTCTGATCCATGTGTATTTAAAGTCTCAAATATACTGGGTAGATATAGAATCACAGCCTAGTCGCCCGGGGATAATTCTGACGATCAGTATACCATCATCAGTATTCATGTTCGACTTGAATATCTATATATCTCCAATCGAATGGTGTGAGAACCAAAACTTAGATACGGTTTATTATTTGTGATTTGACACTAGAAATATGATTTTTGAATATATATACAAAAGTTGCATGTTTTGGTAATTTAATTCACAAATTGATTGTTGATTGTGTTGTTTGATTATTAGTGTAACTAATAAAAATATTGGAATAATCAAATGAATTGAAATTTATCTTAAATGAAGTTAAAATTGGAATGATAAAACCAATCAGAGAATAGAAGATAAATTGAACTGAATTGAATCAAGTATTGAAGTAAATTGAAATTTATTAGAATTACATATATGTACATGTGTATGTAATAAACAGGTCATAGCATGGAAGCTAAGAAGAGGAATAAAATTGTATGCCCGACAAATAGGTTCATGTTTACCATTTGATCGGGTTTTGGATTATTTTATGAGCCGATTGGCTAGCCGCTTGGCTTTTTCTTTTTCTTTTGGATTGGTGAGGGCCCAGCGTGGCTAGTTGTGGTTTTAAATATCTCCCCGTACAAAGGAAATTATGTCGAAATTTTTCCAAAAATTAGGGTGTTAGCCAAATTTTTGAGAAATTAGAAAATTCTTAGAAACAGAAAAGTTGAAGAATTAAAGCCAGAATGAAATTTGAGTTCGTTAGTTAAACAACTTTCAGCTCCATTCCTTTTCGAGGACGAAAAGATTTTAAGTGGGGGAGATTGTAATAACCCGGATTTTCAGAACCAATTTAAAATTTTTATTTTGGCAATTTTAATGTATTTTGAATATTTAAAATGATTTATTTTAATATTAACGACTAAAAACTTATTTAAATCGAAGTTAGAACGAATAATTTTATTTTAATTATAAAAGGAGTCAGAAATGGCGTGGTAGTTTGAAAATTCGATTTTAAATTTCAAATGAATGTACAGGATTCAAAATAAATCGGATTTCAGTAAAACAAGAAATATTTGAATCTGTTTAAAATATCTTTCCAAAGAATGTGAAAAATCGAGATTTCATAGCGGGAATAAAAAGTTATGTCCAGTTTAAAATTCAAAATAGCCGCTATGGAATTTAATATAATATAATAAATAGCCATTTTGCAAACGACCTCCATTTTCGACGAGACCACTTTTGTTGGATCCGGAATGTCAAATTATTGCTAGGTTTCAAATTTCATAATTTTTGGATTTAAAATGTGAGCCTTGTAACTTTAAACGTGTTTGGTAATTTAAATTCGAATTGGATCGACCAGAAAATGACCATTTTTCAAACGATCTCCAAATTCGATGAAATTAGTTTTGTTAGAACCGTATCATCAAAACATAGCTAGATTTATTTTTCTGGAATTTTTTGAGTCAGTATGTGGCCTTTGTAAATTAAAATGTATGTTTAATTCAATATATATTGATTTATATTTAAATTTAAATGAAAACTAATTAAAACGTTAGAATTGGCTTACGAAACATATCCTATTGTGTTCGGAATGGGGGTAATTAGCTAGGAATGACAGTCTTTGGGTTTGATTTGGTGTTCGGATGAAAAAGAACCCATTAGAGAATTAATTAATAATTAAATTATATATTTTTTTATTCTCCAAAACCCAAAATGCTTTGATCCGACGTCAGTCCCTTTGGAAGGCCATGAAGCTCCAGAATTCAAGTGCAAAAATTTCCCAAACTATTCAATAACTAGTAGGAGGCTCATGCTTTGCATACGGGTTTCGGATCTAAATTATTTGGGGTAGATGAAACATTACGGGGAGAATCGGGATGGCTTAGGAGGTAATGCTGTTTGTGATATAAATTTGCATAGGTTGGTTGAAAGTGTAATGTAGTTTGAGATAAAATGAAGGTGGAGTAGAAGCAAGATAGATGTCGTATCACGTAGATGGAAAAAGCGGAAGGTAGGCAGCATTGGAAAAAAGGTGGAATAATTGAAAAGTAGGGTGTGTAGCGAATTAAAAATGAAGAATGTATGGAAAAGTATTAAAAGCACGATAGCGTGAAAGATGTAACGTAGTCATAGAAGACGTATAATGTTGAATGCATAGAGAGGGAAGCATAGGTAGGAAGTAGGAAGATATTGATTAGGCTAGTGTGTAAATATATATCGACGGTGTTACAGTTGTATTGCATTGTGGTGTTTAGTTAAATAATTAAAGGTATAGGTGGTGTATATATTGGAGGACAAATATGGAAATTTAGTAGGAATTAAAACGAAGATAACATTTGGATGAAGTAGACAATTAAAGATGATGGATAGAAATAACTGTCAGCTTTCATGTTGAAGTACATGGGAAGAAATAAAATAAAGAAATAACAAAACACAACAAAGAAAAAAACGGAAATACAATGGTTGCAACACATGGAAGAAGCGCACGTAAGCTGTAAAAAAGTTTAGCTACGTATTTCATGCAGTTCGTTTGGTTTTCTTATTTTTACGTCCAGTTGAAGCAGCAAGGGCGGTTGGGTCTGCATCTTCGTTGTCCTTCCGATGTAAAAAAATACAGTGAACAGTTGTAGTAGTATGATACATGGGCTTAAAAACTGTAGATTTATTATCAAGAACGTATGTGATACATAATGAACACGGAAAGTGAAAAATGATGAAATAGGAAGCATATATGGGTGTGATAAAAAATGAAATGAATATGGGTTGAATGTATCTTACACGAATAAAGATGCCATTGGAATGTTTATTTTTACTAATTAGGGAAGGTGTAACAGCAGCTGAACCTTCTTGGGTATCAGTGTACATCTGTGATCACATAAAAAGGTATGAGCAATTGGATCAAGTATTGTCGACTGGAATTTTAAAAGAAAAAAGGAAGGAAAGATAGAAATATACTTTATTTTTCCATTTCCTGTCGATAGAAGGCTCTTTCACCTGGTTGCTGTCGGTGGATGTAACATCGGCGATTGTGCTATTTTCCGTCTGTGAGTTCTGTAAGATTACTTAATAGCGTAATTAGTTGTGGACAAATACGTAGTAGTAATGTAAAGTAGATGAATAGAAGATGGTATGTGTACGTATAGTAGGAGTAACACCAGGTTGTTTGTGTATACTGTTCTGTTTTGTTATCTTTCGTACTATGAGGAAAGCATCTGGATTGTTTCATAATTGCTTTGCTGAAATACAAACACTTCATTGGAACTAAGTAGCTTTTGGAATATACTATCAATCTTGGATGGTCCATCTTCCAGAAAAATTGTTGATTCGAAGTATTTGTTTAATACGGATATGTTTGATGATCAATAATTATTGGTAATATACTATATTATAGTGCATATATGGATGTTTACCGATTTAGAGATTTTATTAAGATCATCAACGTTTAAATCAATTATCGCTTCTGCTTCCCTATCAAAGCCGGTGATGGTTAATGACATGGTAGGATCCACGATTTCGACGTTTAAGCCATATCTGAAATTTAATGATTGGTAGATGATTAAGTTGGAAAAAAAATTGTTGACAGGTATAAGTTGAATTACCTAGTTATGGGAATCACTGTGCCTTCCACACATTTGTCGCAACCATAGGTAGAGTCGGTAAAATGCACAGCTCATTTGCATGTAGCGCATGACATATAACTCCAAGGCTTGTGGGATCGTAGTTTCACAATTGTAGCTATGACGAAGTACTTCTTATCCTGTATGGTTAATCTGTAACAAATGAGAAGTGGACGTGGCAATAAAAAACCAATCATTTGGTTTATTTGTAGGTAACACGGTGTTATGTGCACATAAAAAAATTGTTGTAGTATGTACCCGATAGTCAGCATTTCTTCTGTCTTCAATTAGGTGACGAATCGTGGACTGGACAGTCTGAACAGTGGTAGCAGTTGATGGTCCTCTGTTATTGTGGAGAAGAGTTATCTCTGTAGTACCCTCTGTTGATGCACTGTTGCATCATAAAAAAACATACAATGTCAATGTGAGAAAAGAAACAATGTAGAAGAGGAAAAGATGTATAGCTAACCATTGAACATAGCTTTCAACCTCTGGAATTTTGATGTTAGCGTATATAACGGTTGCCTTGGATGAATCAAAGGTGAAAGCCCCTGTTGGAAAATTATAAGTTAGTTCAAGAAGTAATAAATAATGCAATGATTTTGGATTTATGTCCATATATTCCTACAGTTGTTGAAGTTACAACAATAGACAGTGGGATTGTGTCACAGGTAACTATATCTTCAGTCAGAGGATCCTATTTGTTCCCCCGTAAAGAAATAACAGATGTTTTGCCACTGTTGGATAATTTAATCGAGTAAGTTAGGGAAGTAATGTAAGAAATAAGCAGGCATAAAATATTTACGTATGAGTCTGAATATGCAGTTCTCTTTTAGTAGTTTGTGTTCCATCTTGTCGTATAACCGGGAAGACGTTTGTTATAGCACGAAGCACTCCTGCAATATCTGCATTTAGTAATGAATCATTATGTGTACAACGTAGAAAAATGTTAAATGAAATTATATGTTGTAAAGGTAGGGTAGTAAAATATGGGATACCAGTTAGTTGTTCCTTTTGTTTAGCCTAATTGGAAGTATACTGGCGTCTACAAATGCAAATTTGAATCTTGGAATAGGTGTTGCACAATTGGGAACTAATTCGACTCTAATATCGTTGCGAAGAATAATGGTCCAGTCTTCGTCTATCGGTTTGTAGCATTGTTCAGAGTCAATGATGTTAAATCGTGTAATGGAGTAAATAGAATCTTCTGTGAAAACATCTTGAAATAGATACAGCACGTGCTTTCGGACAATCGCTAGCTTTTGATTTGCTTAAGAAAAATTGTAGTAGGATATATTGTATTTCATGTAGAGTGGAAGATGGTTGGGCATTTAATTTTTGAATATATAAGAAAGTATACAGTTTCACTAATAATTTGAAGCATACCTACTCGTCAAGAAACCGTATGTGTAGTGCATATGGTTCACCAGTACTTTGATTGATCATCAGCCAAAGTCGGCTGAGATGGACTTGTATTGTTGTCCAGTTAGTTCCATAGTTTAGCGAAGAGAGTGGTTGAAAGAAGTTGTTTATTGTGTCTGCAAGTAGCAAAGACGTTAGAAAGTAGGAAAATAAAAGTTTCAGTTTAAATAAGCATGATGGTAGAGAATATTGTTAAAAAAAGGAAGAATAATTCTTACTGTATTCGGGAAGAGAGCTAGACTGTTAGGGGAGTGGAGTTGCAAATGATGAAGCGAGCATTTTATATAACATTGCAGCTAGGAGATGAAAGCTGAAAATGAGGAGTACGGGTGAAAATGGCATCGTGGGTTTGTAGAGAACAGCAACAATGTTACTCGGACTAATTAAGTGAGTAAACATGGTCATGTAGGACGGAAATCATGGGGAGTTGGATTAATCAATTAGGGCAGTACGAAGAAGGTGGGTACATGTAGGACATGAAAGAAAGTGAGTATTGTAGGGTAGACTGTGTATGAGTAGTTGATAGTACAGGGCGGTAGTAACAAAAAAAGTACACGTTGAACTAGATAAGAATGAGAATATGGAAACCAGTTATAAATTGATAGAAAAAAATGTGGTCAACATATTTGAATGGTACGCTTATTTATATGTAAAATATATGTAATTAAAATAAATGGTTGGTAGTGGGAAAAAGGGCTGTGTAATATAGAATTGCATGAAGTAGTTATATGGTGCAATGGCTGGTTTTACAGTATGACATTGGGGCTTGTATTGCACATGCAGGAAGTAAAAATGAGCAAATTCCATGCATACAGCTGGTGAATGGCAGAAGCAAGTACACTTCGGGTTTATTTCGTTGATATCACCTTTTGCATGCGGATTATTTCGAAATCATTTCTGTCCTTTTACTGTGTTTTTTGTATTTATATAAGATAGGATTTAAGTAAGTTACTCAAGGTATTAAATTTAGGATATAAAAAAACATGAAAAGGATGGAACAATCATGGAAGAAAGCAGTTAAGGAAACAACAGGTCTTCATATTTTGGAGTTACATTAAATAACAGAAAAAGGGTTTCACAATCAATGTTGCATGTAGAGAATATTATCTGAGTAAACGGTGCTGATATTATTTTTTTGGACATTGAAGCATATGTTATATACATACCATATGCATGAGTACATTAAGTTGTTAGTATTTAGTGGTGAATAGTAGGAGCCTTCATATTATTTAAGTCCAAAGTTTGGTTTGCTATTGATGCTGAAAAACAGGTAAATGCAAATTGTATTTATGTGGGGAGTACGGGACGTGCAATGACACATCTTAGTAAAAGAAGAAGAAAAAAAGTTCAGTTCAGATGGAAGAAAAAAAGTAATGCATGTTAATTAAGGAGTATGTGCAACAGTGCAGGAATGGCAAAGATTAGATTATACGCAACAGAAATTAAATTCAGGCGGTTTTTGCAAACATATTTAAGTATGTAAACAATGGCAGTAAATCTTTGGCTTCAGGTCTTCTATTGAACATGAATGCATACTGCAGTGAAAGTCCAATTCAAAGGAAGTATGCATAGCAAGAATTAAAATAATGATTAAGAGTATAACCAAATAGAGAAAGAAAACCTATTCAAAAAAATAGAGAATAGGTATACTTGTTTTTTTCCTGTTTCAGTTTGTTGTACAATGGAGGACTACAAAGGCATATGAAACGACCCGCAAATCCGTACCCTTTGAGTCGACTAATCATACCACACGTCCAACCCAAATTGCACAGAAATACGAATCATTTTTAGAAAGAAGTTAGAGGATGAGAAATAGAAAGAAAGGAATATTAGAATAGAAGAAAAACGAAGATCACAAACTCATCAGAGTAACACGAATCTCACAGCGAAACGAATAAAATATATTAGATAACCTAACTTTGAAGCACAAATCAGTATTTGTATATACATACCACTATCAAAGCACAACGATTATCCCTGGAACAGTTATAAACACCTGTTTCCAGATACAACATAGTACACAGCGGAAAATATGATAGTCTATAGCTAATTGGTGAGGCCTCCTGCTTCAAGCTCCTCCAAGTGAATCTGAAAAATCCTGACTACTTGACTGCCCGTACAAATTTAGGCACCCAAGAGTTTAGGGGAAACAAACAAAATAAACTCTGGGTCAGTCATGGGACTGGTGTGAGTAAACTCCAATCATTTGGTTTAACTTTTCAAAATCCTTTTCAAAAGAAAAGATAATCGTAAGACCAATCCACACATAAATACGGATGGCTTTTACCTTACGATAACCAAAAATATTTTGATATCAAATCCAGTGCTATTATAATAATGTCTACATGAAATAAATAGAATCTAGAGGAACGCTTGCATCTCACGCTCCATATATAATATTAAATCAAAAACCGCAGGGCTCTTATTGGAGATTGGATTCCAACTTGACAAGGTATGGGACCACCTTCCGAACATGTATCTCTAGAGGCAAATACACTGGGTTCAACAAGAACATCTTGCAACCCGGCCCACACATGACCGACCACTCATTTCGCTTGAGTGTATCGAATGTACATCACCAACGGTTGGGCTCAAACCACCGTTTCCCGAATGGGCAGAATCGATAGATTTAGAAACAAAAGGAATTTCTCTAGATAGGTGATTATACACCCTAATGGTTGCGACCCACATAGCCATGCCGCCTGCCCGATTTTTGTCCAATTCCGGGTTGATGAGGCTTGAGGTTTGAATTATCTTCCAGAACATCTGGCCCTCATTCACTTTGAATGCCACATCGTCAGATCCATCGGAAATCACTAATTGATTCCCACAAAAATACTCAGATTGTTAGGCTAAAGAAGTTTCCCTTCTATGCCACCAACTTCGTACGTTTGAAGAAATCAACGTACGTAATCCCCTTTGGAAATACTCTGTCAGACACTCGTCCATACAAGTTGTCCTGGGTCTGGACAAACCGAAGGCACTAACCTGTAAACAGGATAGCCCTTGCATAACTCCGTCTTCAAGATATTCAGCATACTTGATTCGCAACGCTTATGCCAATACGGAGTGGTTCTCTGGATAATAATCCAACCGGTCTCTCCATATTAACAACGTTAAAATGGTCAAAACTTTGATAGTCGGTGATTTAACTATCAAATGAAAACATGTCGGTGTGCAAACAATGATATTATTTCCAAAAGGAAATTCTATCGACCAAACATCATTCAACGTTTATCCCTTTTTGTTCATTCATTTATTCATTTCCCTTTTTACTTTCATTTACATTCCTTATTTAATATATTTAGAAAATATACGCTATTAACATTGGCAAACATTTCCATCTCCTGCCCTCTACATTCAGAAAACATTTCTGACTCCCATTTGGAAAACATTTCCAAATCTCCTTCATTTGATTAAACAGATGTTTAAATAAACATCACTATGTCAAATCTCCTTCATTTGGTTTCCACTTAACCACTTTCCACTATCGAACCTTAATCATTTCTTAGTTAAAACGAAGTCAATCAAGTTGGGGTATAATTACCTCTCAGACCTTAACTGAGCAACATTTCTAACCTCGAAATAGACAAGGTTCATCTTTCCAATCTTTTAACACACTTCCTCACGTTGCTCTCGGATTCGATTATGAATCCACTTCCTTTTCAGGAATCACTTGATTATAACAATGGTGTTATAATTCCCTGCATCCAAAATATAATAACTTTAATCTGACCTTTATTTCCTAACTTGAAAATTGGAAAACATTTCCAATATATATAATTCCTTTATTGAGAAAACATCTTTTATTCCGGTTAGGAAAAAACAAACATTTCTAAATCCTTTGAATTTACTGATGTTATAAACATCGTTACTATGACTTAAATCATAAATCATTTGTTAACTAACGATATCACTAACCAACCCTTGCTATCGAGCCTTTGAAACATTCAGAGCTCACAACTTTAAACCAAACATTGCTTTCAACAACAGCGTTAAAACCGCTATCTAGCATTATAAAACACTTATCATAACCATAGCATTAAGATTGCTATTAAAAACAGTTATTATAACGGCAGCGTTAAAATTGCTATATAGATTTACAACATCTATTATAACAACAGCGCTATGATTGTTGTTTGAATAAAATACCGTGTGCGACGCACACGCTTCCGTTGTTCATTTATAAATTCTGTTTATTTTAAACAATTCAGGTTCTCCTTTGAACATATTTACAAACTTCTAACCACTTAATTCGATTTCTATAAATCCCCTTTTTATATACATTTTATTTGCAAAATATTTCCTTGTTTGAACTATTTATTCTTTTATTTTAAGCATTGAAAATCTTTCTTTACTTTCCTCTGTACTTTGCTAAATTCAAATCCATTTCCAAATATTGGTTTCAAAACCGATACTCACTTTCAAATATACATTCATATTTGAACTCACCTTTTAATTTACCCAATGGTTAATGATCCACTTAATTTCTATCTCTATTTATACATTTTTCTTGGTTTACCCAATGGAATAGGTTTCCATTTGCAACTCAATGAAAAAGAAATTATTTCTAATTTGGAAATAAACTCTGCTTTTAAATTCTAATTTCCTTTTTCACATTCGATGATATTTTACGGTATCTAAAATACCAGGTTCCTAAGGCCAGGGTAAACCAAACACACAAATTCAACCATGGATAGTGTAGTATAACATATATAATCATCAAATAAAACAGTAAATAAAATGTTGAGGGATCCAGTTGGATCCCTCCAACCTGTTTCCCTGTATCCACAGATGTTAGTAATATCAAAAATATCGCATTAATGAAATAAATCAATCAACGATGATTATATCAACCAATTTATCAACTATTCAACCAAGCAACCATTTCACATTTTAAAATAATTTTAAACGAGTGAGTTTACTCACATTGGTTTGTAGTTGACGGTTCTGCTTTTATTTCGTTTTGAAGTCAAACGAGCGTTCGATTTTTTTCTACCAGATTCCAGTAGCTCAGTTCTCAACAGAAATAATTTCATGATGTAGATTTTATCATTACGAGTCCACGGGATCTTAATCGCGTCCAATTCATCACAAATCCGTTCCTCGGTGTCTTCTTTACTTGATCAAAGAAACGAACCCGTGATGCTCCTGTATGTATTCAACACAGTGCCATGCCATGCTTTCTTTAATCAGATTACACAGGCCCGCCCCTCCTTTTCTTTTCTTATATATATGTTCAGCGTTCACCAATAATGTTCCACCTTTCTTCACTAAACACAGTGACCTCAACAACTTTCATTCACACCTGCTATTACTTGCAACCTACCAAAGCTTCAGTCTACGCGCCTGTACCAGTTCAATGCCAACACGCTACAGTATTCCCATTTCAATCACATTCATTACAAACACTAAACCCGTCCTTTATGTGTTCACACTTCCTCCATTTGTTTCGAATACTGCACACACCTCCTTCCCTTTTACATGATGCCTACACCCTTCCTCTACATACATCAGTCCAACGCAAGCTCCTGTTTATCATCATCTCCACGCTACTGTCAAACAACACTCAGCTCCTCCTTAAACACCGCCCATCAAGCCTCAACATAGTCCCCTTTTGCCACGTAACTTTCCCCTTCCCATGCAATACAAGTACACCCGCAAGCTCCCATTTCCAAACTTTCATGGCTGAGTTTCCACACCCAAAGATTCCCCCCCCAGGTCCACATCGTTTTCGAGACCCATAACCCCAGCAAAACCCCTTCGCCCGCCTTCACAATTTGACCGCAGTTCACCTAGAACCGAACCCCCATTCGAGCCAGTTTTTGATCACCCCATAGCTCCAATGAACTCATGATTTCGGCCAGAGATCGCCCTTGCCTAGGCGAATGGAATTTCCTCAGTGTCTTCGCCAATATGGTCGGAGGGTGGGTATCGAAACAGGCTTTGGTTGGTCCTGACGTGCACGAATTCTTTGAATTGATTTGCTAATTATGTAGTTTGGGGAAAAGGAAGAAACAAGCAGCTATATATATATTTCATTTTTATTTTTCTCGTTTTTGAAAACCGAATGGGAGATCGAAATCTTGGATATTTATAACTGCAGTTGCCTTGCCATGCACGGTTTATAGGCAAATAGGTTAGCTGAAAATAAAAGGGTAGGCTTGTGATTTTTATTTACTTTGTCTGCACGGTTTTGAAAAAATGGCGTGAAGCACCAACATAAAGTACGTCCGCATGTAGACACAAGCATGTGCATTCATTTAATTTCTACTGTGTAATGCATGTGCTATTTAATTTGCTTTGTACGTGCTGATGAGAATTTCAAACTGGCCATGTGCGAGATATTTAGGTATATATGCTTCAGTGAAAATGGCAATTCGCAGTGTATTAGACTAGGCAAACTAGCTGTGCAATATTTAATGCGGAAGAGAAGTAGTATATATTTTATTTTATATTATACTATACGAAACTTCGTAGTGAAGTATCCAGTAAAACTAACCACCGTCGACTTCTGTCTACTGATAAAGAACCTTATCTTGGTGTAAAAAGGTATTCTGAACCCAATGGGACAAGTTTCGTCGCATTCTGACATCGTATGAAAAAATTTCCTTTATAAAACCAGAAATGAACACACGTTTAAATTTTTCATGATCACCAGATAAATCAAATCACCTCGAAACTGCGAACATCGACAATAATTTTTCGATACGAACCCAACGGCACTAGTTTCGTCGCATTCTGAGACTGTTGCCCCGGTAGGCTGTTTTTGGCGCGTACCGAAATGCCCTTCTGAACACCAAATTTGCCGATCTCTAAAAATAACAAACTATATACCTACCCTGACTATATCCGACGCTACGAATTCACTGGAACTGGTTTCATGGCCTGATTCGATCGTCTGTTCAAGTTATACTCTAATATCCCTTTATTCAGTTGAATTAATTTAATTGCACTGAACGAGCGTTTACGGCTACCGTGGTTACATACGACATCGGTTTTCCACGCAATTCAACACCGTACAATAATTAAATGATATGGTCCCAATGAAACTGATTTCATCGAAATCTGAGTCCGTTTGCAAAACGGCTATTTTAAAGGCCTATTTTTAAATGGCGATTTCCATAGCGACTATCTCAAATTTTGATTTGGCCATAACTAACAAATTATAACACGAAATCTAGATTTTTCTCTTTCATATGAAAATTATAATCAATACGGTTCCAACGTGTCTTGTTTCACAGAAATCCGACTTATAACGAATTCTGTATTCTCAGTTGAAGTTCAAAACTCTATATTATGAACTACCGCGCGATTTCGATCTCGTTTTATAATTATATTATAAATTAACGTTCAAACTTCGTTTTTATAAATAAATTCATTATAAAATCCTTTTAAATTATCAACACAACATTTAAAACAAATTTAAGTGTTCAAAATAAAAATGGCGAAAAATCCGGGTCGTTACATTCCTTTCCCCTTAAAATAATTTCGTCCTCGAAATTGCTAAGTAGGGAAAATACCACATACCTTATTAACTAGGTTCAAAAACCCTTTTTGATTACTTCTTAAAACTGGACCAATTTATTTCAATTAAATATTTATTTATCCTTACTAATGAAAATTTTCAAAAATTCTGAAAATTTTCCTACATTTAAATTCTGAAAAATTTTGGCAGTATCTCCTCTGCACGGCTCAATCGGTACAACCACAACTCGCCTTTCTAGGTCTTCTCCAATCCAAAAGAAAATCAAAAGCCAAGTGGCTTGCCTCATAGGCTCATAAAACCATCAACCCAAACAATATCGTAAACATGTACCTTTTTGTCGGGCATAATTCTATCTCTTGCACTTTCTTACATTCACTGCCGACTCAACATCCACTTCAGTCGATTCCAAATCAATTCAACTTCCAGTTCCCAGTTCACTAATCAATCTCTGGACTAGTTCGCTTTCGTTATATAGCTCAAACTTGATTTCTATTTCAAAACCAATCTACTTACCCCACTTGGGTTCAAATTTATCGCAACTTGATTCCAATTTACCACATCCAAATTATATCTTCAACTTGTTGATACCTAGGTCGAATTTATATTTATAATTCGAATCTCACCCTTCTTCTCATTTAATTTCATTCGGAATTATCTTTATCCAATCTAATTCCATTTAACTTAGATTAGATTCCAATCCAATACAATTTTACATTCAATCCCAAATTTCTTGCATATTGGGTTTAAACTAGTTTATTTACTTTAAAGGGTTCACACAATCTTGTATGCTTCAATATATGTCCAATGATAACCTAGTTCATATCGTTTCCTTATAAACCATTTATCTGGCCAAGTTTTCCATCTAATTTTCAAACAGATTCCATTTTAATGAATTTCGAACAAATTTTTGGTTTCTTTAAGGTCATCCCGCTCCATTTAACTAAACTTTAGTTAAATTTAATCCATTCGATTTTACTTCCACCTTTTTAATCTATTTAACTTATATTAAATTCAGAATTCGAATCCCTAAGGTTTCTTTCAAATTAGTTTGAAATCATATAACTATAAACATATGTTTAAATCTTTTTGCAAACTCAAATACTTGGATTTTATAGAAATAACTTGTTCTTTTCAAACCAATTTCCAATCAAAGAATTTTCATGGTAGCAATCCACCACTCAGAAACTTGAAAATGAATACCGATAATGTCGCGACCCATTATCCGAATTATTTTCTCGCCACTGAAGTGATTTCAATGCTTAATCGCTTTTAAAATCCATTTAAAATCATTCTAATTCAAAAATATCTTCAAACCAATTATATATTACTTTAAAATACTTCAAGGAATATTTCAAAACTTCCGGGATTTAAATTCGAATTATGGTTTGAATTAAATTACAGTTCAGAATATTTGTATATCCTATTCTTATACAAATTCAATTTGGTTTTATACAACCATTTCAATATTTTATAATTTCCTTTGATTGTAATAACAATCATAACATTCGATAATTTCAGAAAATTATCCCTTTATATCAAAATAACCTTTGGGCAAATTATTTCACTTACCCATTTTAAAACAATACTGAGTCGATTTGTTCTGTTCGAGAGTTTAGAAACACCTATCGATACGGTTGTACTTCCTGTATCGACCAGAATTCATAAACCACTCAACAAACCAACCAACACAATATAAAGCAATTTTATA
>JASFAX010002977.1:42500-44020 GCA_030737875.1 Allium sativum | reverse complement strand
AAACTGGTGAAATCCAACCAAAACCAAACTTTTCCGAGATATCGCCCACGTTTCAGCATGGTTTCTTCCTGATCAGTCCCGTTTTCGAGAAAATAGGAAAATCTCGCAGAAACCAAAGATTCCCGTAATCGCCCATGTTTCTGCTTGATACGTCCAGTTTTCGAAAAAACTGGGAAATCTTGCCAGAACCGCACTTTCCCATGAGCGACCACGTTTCACCAGGGTTTCTGCTTGATACGTCCTATTTTCGAAAAAACTGGAAAAATCCAGCCAAAACCAAGCTTTCCTGTAATTGCCCACATTTCAGCATGGTTCTAGCTAGATTTGGCCAGTTTTCGGAAAAACTGGTGAAATCCAACCAAAACCAAACTTTTCCGAGATCGCAACAAAAATATTTTTAAAAAAATTTTTAAAAAAAATTTGGGGAGGGCACTTCCATCGAAAACATTTTCAAAAAATTTTTTTTTAAAATTTTTTTTTTTTTAAATATTTAAAAATTAATATTTTTAAATATTTAAAAAAAAAAAAAATTTCTCCGAAAAATCCACACAAAAAAAATTTGTTGATCGACCAACGTTTCAGCTTGCGTTTTGCCTGATCCATTTTGGTCGATCCTTCCCCTTCCTCCTCCTCCTCACCCTCCCCCCCCAATATAGGAATATATGGAATTTAGCCTAATATGACCCCGGTAGTCCAAAGTGTCTCTGCTACGTAGGTAAATCCGACCACATTTTTTTTTGTGGTTTTACCATGTAGTCACTGGGTTTTTGAGTGATCTGCATGTGTTTTCCGAATCTGGCACTTTGCCAAGTGCCAAATCTGGTACTTTGGCAAATCTGGTACTTTGCCAAATCCAAGGCGTGCCAAGCCCGATGCGCACACGTGAAAATTCAATGTTTCACCGTGTTTTTCAGCCTGGTACTTTGGCAAACCTGGTACTTTGCCAAGTGCCAAATCTGGTACTTTGCCAAATCCAAGCTGTGGCAAGCCCGATGCGCACACGTGAAAATCTAACGTTTCACCGTGTTTTTCACCATTTTTTGAGTGCCAAATCTGGTACTTTGGCAAATGTGGTACTTTGCCAAATCCAAGGCGTGCGGAGCCCGATTAGCACACGCGAAAATTCGATGTTTCACCGTGTTTTTTGGCCTGGTACTTTGGCAAAACCTGGTACTTTGCCAAATGGCAAATCTGGTACTTTGCCAAATCCAAAGCGTGCCAAGCCCGATGCGCACACGCGAAATTTCATTGTTTCACCGTGTTTTTCAGCCTGGTACTTTGGCAAACCTGGTACTTTGCCAAGTGCCAAGTCTGGTACTTTGCCAAATCCAAGCTGTGCCAAGCCCGATGCGCACACGTGAAAATCCAATGTTTCACCGTGTTTTTCACCATTTTTTGAGTGTCAAATCTGGTACTTTGGCAAATGTGGTACTTTGCCAAATCCAAGGCGTGCGGAGCCCGATTAGCACACGCGAAAAATCAATGTTTCACCGTGTTTTTCAGCCTGGTACTTTGGCAAA
>JASFAX010002977.1:10000-12500 GCA_030737875.1 Allium sativum | reverse complement strand
AAGCTTTCCTGCAATTGCCCACATTTCAGCATGGTTCTAGCTAGATTTGGCCAGTTTTCGGAAAAACTGGTGAAATCCAACCAAAACCAAACTTTTCCGAGATATCGCCCACGTTTCAGCATGGTTTCTTCCTGATCAGTCCCGTTTTCGAGAAAATAGGAAAATCTCGCAGAAACCAAAGATTCCCGTAATCGCCCATGTTTCTGCTTGATACGTCCAGTTTTCGAAAAAACTGGGAAATCTTGCCAGAACCGCACTTTCCCATGAGCGACCACGTTTCACCAGGGTTTCTGCTTGATACGTCCTATTTTCGAAAAAACTGGAAAAATCCAGCCAAAACCAAGCTTTCCTGTAATTGCCCACATTTCAGCATGGTTCTAGCTAGATTTGGCCAGTTTTCGGAAAAACTGGTGAAATCCAACCAAAACCAAACTTTTCCGAGATCGCAACAAAAATATTTTTAAAAAAATTTTTAAAAAAATTTGGGGAGGGCACTTCCATCGAAAACATTTTCAAAAAATTTTTTTTTAAAATTTTTTTTTTTTTAAATATTTAAAAATTAATATTTTTAAATATTTAAAAAAAAAAAAAATTTCTCCGAAAAATCCACACAAAAAAAATTTGTTGATCGACCAACGTTTCAGCTTGCGTTTTGCCTGATCCATTTTGGTCGATCCTTCCCCTTCCTCCTCCTCCTCACCCTCCCCCCCCCAATATAGGAATATATGGAATTTAGCCTAATATGACCCCGGTAGTCCAAAGTGTCTCTGCTACGTAGGTAAATCCGACCACATTTTTTTTTGTGGTTTTACCATGTAGTCACTGGGTTTTTGAGTGATCTGCATGTGTTTTCCGAATCTGGCACTTTGCCAAGTGCCAAATCTGGTACTTTGGCAAATCTGGTACTTTGCCAAATCCAAGGCGTGCCAAGCCCGATGCGCACACGTGAAAATTCAATGTTTCACCGTGTTTTTCAGCCTGGTACTTTGGCAAACCTGGTACTTTGCCAAGTGCCAAATCTGGTACTTTGCCAAATCCAAGCTGTGGCAAGCCCGATGCGCACACGTGAAAATCTAACGTTTCACCGTGTTTTTCACCATTTTTTGAGTGCCAAATCTGGTACTTTGGCAAATGTGGTACTTTGCCAAATCCAAGGCGTGCGGAGCCCGATTAGCACACGCGAAAATTCGATGTTTCACCGTGTTTTTTGGCCTGGTACTTTGGCAAACCTGGTACTTTGCCAAATGGCAAATCTGGTACTTTGCCAAATCCAAAGCGTGCCAAGCCCGATGCGCACACGCGAAATTTCATTGTTTCACCGTGTTTTTCAGCCTGGTACTTTGGCAAACCTGGTACTTTGCCAAGTGCCAAGTCTGGTACTTTGCCAAATCCAAGCTGTGCCAAGCCCGATGCGCACACGTGAAAATCCAATGTTTCACCGTGTTTTTCACCATTTTTTGAGTGTCAAATCTGGTACTTTGGCAAATGTGGTACTTTGCCAAATCCAAGGCGTGCGGAGCCCGATTAGCACACGCGAAAAATCAATGTTTCACCGTGTTTTTCAGCCTGGTACTTTGGCAAACCTGGTACTTTGCCAAGTGCCAAATCTGGTACTTTGCCAAACCCAAGGCGTGCGGAGCCCGATTAGCACACGCGAAAATTCAATGTTTCACCGTGTTTTTCAGCCTGGTACTTTGGCAAACCTGGTACTTTGCCAAGTGCCAAATCTGGTACTTTGCCAAACCAAGGCGTGCGGAGCCCAATTAGCACACGTGAAAATTCGATGTTTCACCGTGTTTTTAAGCCCTTTTTGAGTGCCAAATCTGGTACTTTGCAAAGTGCCAAATCTGGTACTTTGCCAAACCTGGTACTTTGCCAAAACCAAGCCGTGCCGAGCCCGATGCGCACACGTGAAAATCCAATGTTTCACCGTGTTTTTCACCATTTTTTGAGTGTCAAATCTGGTACTTTGGCAAATGTGGTACTTTGCCAAATCCAAGGCGTGCGGAGCCCGATTAGCACACGCGAAAATTCGATGTTTCACCGTGTTTTTCAGCCTGGTACTTTGGCAAACCTGGTACTTTGCCAAGTGCCAAATCTGGTACTTTGCCAAATCCAAGGCGTGCCTAGCCCGATGAGCACACGTAAAAATTCAATGTTTCACCGTGTTTTTAAGCCTTTTTTGAGTGCCAAATCTGGTACTTTGCAAAGTGCCGAATCTGGTACTTTGCCAAACCTGGTACTTTGCCAAAACGAAGCCGTGCCGAGCCCGATGCGCACACGTGAAAATCCAATGTTTCACCATGTTTTTCACTATTTTTTGAGTGCCAAATCTGGTACTTTGGCAAATCCAAGGCGTGCCAAGCCCGATTAGCACACGTCGAAATCCAATGTTTCACCGTGTTTTTCAGCCTGGTACTTTGGCAAACCTGGTACTTTGTCAAGTGCTAAATCTGGTAATTCGCCAAATCCAAGTCGTGACAAGCCCGATGAGCACACG
>JASFAX010002976.1:0-44026 GCA_030737875.1 Allium sativum | reverse complement strand
AAACTAGAAAATCAAATCCAAACTAGTAATCGATTAGAAGAACTTCAAATTAAACGTCTACATCAAAGGATAGCTTAACAAATTCAGAAATCAGATCCCAAAATACAAGATCCGTCCCTTTTCTGTAAGTTTAGTTATTATTTAGATTTAAACATCTAATAGAAATCATGACTATAATAATCGGATCTAGAACGATGCCTAATTCTGATGCATGCCTATCCTTTTGTCAAATCTGAATTGCTTATGCCTACGAGACTATTGTGACTGACATAATAAAACCTATCATGCCTATGAGACTGTTGGACTGACATAATAGAACCTATCATGCCTATGAGACTGTTGGACTGACATAATAGAACCTATCATGCCTATGAGACTGTTGGATTGACATAATGGAACCTATCATGCCTACGAGACTGTTGTAATTTTGTTGTACATCCTATGCCTATGAGACTGTTGTAATTTTGTTGTACATCCTATGCCTATGAGACTGTTGTAATTTTGTTGTACATCCTATGCCTATGATACTATTGTGATTGATATAGTGGGACTTATCATGTTGTACATAAAAATTAGTGATTCTCTTAAGTCCAATTCAATCTAATCTTTGTATCTATGGTGTAAATTGCTTAGCTTGTCACACATACTGTTAATGTACTACATTGAAACATGATTCTTGAATTGGGTACATCTTTACATGCCTATTTTTCCTTATGACAATTCTTATGCTTCTTCTCTATTTTTCCCCTTTTTTACTTGCTTTTGTGAATACTAAGTTTATTTGGAACTTAGATTAAATCTCGTTGTACGTACGATTATAACGCGGGGAAAATTGGGTATAATTTAATAAATTTTAGGCATAGCATGGGAATGTGGCATAAACTTGTATTGGTTAGACTTATGGAAAAATTTGACACATGGATTTGGACACAAATGACAAATATGTAAAATTGGCTAAAGATGAACATGCCTAACCCAAGGTTAGATTGAGTTGTAGTGTAAGACTGCCCGGAACCACCCGGCACATCGAGCTACTGCAACAATATAGATCTAATGTGAGAGGTTAGCGCATTAAGCCCAAAAACCCGAGGTTAGATTGAGTTGCGGTGTAAGACTGCCCGGAACCGCCTGGCACATCCAGCGACCGCAACAATATAGATCTAATGTTAGAGGTTGGTGCTTTAATGAATGAATTAAAGCTAAGAAACAGACATGCTAAGAATGGTAGGGTTAGGTTAATTAAGGCAACATTTAACCAATACAACATGTTGGCAAAATAGATGGATGAGGTTAGGTAAATTTGAGAACAATTAACCATTATAACTTGTTGATTAGGAAACCCTAGTAACGGGGACCCATTTTAGCAGTAACCCACATAGATGTACCACGGTACCCTGAACTAGGCAGGGTGGGGCACGATAACTGGGATGATTATAAGAAGTCAAAATAGCAGCGGGTGGTGCAGCAATGTAGTTACGATGGAGTATGGGCGTGAACGTACTCCAGAGTGGAAAAGCAGGCACTGGGCATCAGTAGTATACACTGTGCATCTTGATTCATGCCGTGTTGCCATCATGGGAATTGATAAACCCCATATAGGGACAGCACATGTATCTACATACGAGCGGGGACGAATGATACAAGTAATAAATGCATGCGAGTAGAAGCCGATCGAAAAAGGGATCACTTTGTTATGAACACATGATGGTAGTTGAAACATTCGTTGGTAGGTGCAGAGAAATGGAAATGAGTGCGATAAGTATATTCAGTTTAAATTGCCCTATCTTATGTTATCTTATTGCTATGGTACTGTCATATGTTCAGTTTATTCATGTCATGATCCTTTTACTTGTTTACATGCTGAATAATCACTGGACTTACCAGACTTATGTCTGACCCGTTTTCTTTCGCCTTCTTTTCTTCCATCCCCCTCCCCCCTCCCCCCCGGTCCGTAGGGAGGGAATACTTCAGCTTAGTGCAGACCTTTTCCAGCTTGAAGAGAGTAGATGTATTGCTTGGATTCTCTTTTCTTGGGCTATGGCTGTGGTTACACTTTTATTGGGGATTTATGCTGCTTTACTACTGTTTTATGCTTCTTTATGTACTTGGAGTTTTAAATCAAGACAGATGTTTTATTGTAATAATTTAGAAGTTGGGCTTTGAGACAATGCTTGTAATGTTTTGACTGAACCACGCTATTTATAAAATGATTTCAGTTTTCCGCTGTTATATATGTCTGTCTTGTAAATTATCTATGCCTTTTACCTAAAATGCTTCACCAAAGTTAATGCATTCCCTTTGTGAGTGACCTTAACAGAGGTGGTGTTTTTTTTCATACTTCATTTGATACCCTCGAGCTATACCTATTTTGCATTGAATTCCCTGTAAAATTTCCATCACTCAATCTTGCGATGTGTTACGTACATGTAGCCAAACTCATATTGCAGTTCCTTTATATCCAAGCAAACTGCAAATTTCATTTTTTCTTAACAACTAAGCAACGCGAAAAAAGGATTAAAGTAACAACTCACAGCAGAACAGGCCTATCTGTATCTCACGATTTCTTAGTCTCTAAGTTTGGTCAAGCTTCTATTGTAAGGTTTCCAGTTAGCTATAAATACAAGGGAACGTTTTCAATCAGCAGGTTTAGAAGAAAACATACATCAACAAAATTACAGAGCATAAGCTTCATTGATTTATTAGAAATCGGAAACACCACTTAAAATTTCAAAACCAACTCCATTAAACTCCTATCGACGTAGGCTCCAACATGGTATACAGTATGGAATATATGCATAAACTTCCAAAAGATATGCGTTTTCACAGCAGGTTTAAGGTCCGAAATATATGGAGTGTGAAGCATTTGGTGAAAGGTTATTATGTGATGGGAGGAAGATAGTTTTCTATGCAAATTCCAGGATTAAAGTTGCTACCGTTGGGTAGGCTTCAGTATGCGACTGTGAAGGGAGGTAGAAGTATTTGAGAGGTAACGGGGTAATGAAGTTTGCTGTGCTAATGGGCCCTTAAGTGTGCGGGTTATACGATTGGAAGGGAATGCAACTCGAGATGATAAAGAGGATGGAGGAAAAGAGTGTATCCAGGGGAGCATTTCCATGGTGATAGCCGTTGGGTTCTTGGAGAAGGGGTAGAGATTAGGAAAGTGGGAAGTGAACTGATGAAGTTTTAAAAACAGGGTATGGGTTTTGCAAATAATGGAAGGGGTAGGGGGTCTTGAAGCATGGAAATGGTAAGGAATGTTGTACATGAAGTTACGGGTTTGGTAGGGGGTTCTAAATGAGCTTGAGTGAGAAGTACAGGAGGGGGAAAGTTTAGAATAACATATGTTCATGGGGGAAGACGTGGGGAGGCTTCATATTACTGTAGTGGAAATAAATTATGGCGGAGGTGGGATGTATTTTTCTCCGGAAGACAACTGTAGTAGTGGGTCTTTGCGTGATAGGCCTGGTAAGGGAAACCACAAAAGAGCGGGTCCGGGTATCTAAGGGTATGGTAATGGGCCCTTGTTTAGCATTGGTGAGGCCCAAGCATAATAGAATTAAATTTATTTCAATTTAAAATAGTATTCAAACTTGTTAACATCATATCTCGCTCATCCGATATCAGTTTGACGAACGGTCTGTCATGTTGGAATGATACAGACTCGGGCTACACAATGGAACTAACTGAGAGCGAATTGGAGCTCATTACAATTTATAGCAAAATAAATTGTTTGATCTGAATCAACGAAAATTATCGTTATTTAACGATGACTGTCCAATATGAGTAAATCTCTCTAACTCTGTACAGTTTATATTTTTATAAATATAATCTAGTGTTGATAAATGATGATTGATCACTGTGTGTTGATTGCTTGGTTGAATTGCTGATTTATTGGTTGAAATTATAGATAACGGTATATATATATATATATATATATATAAATCGTTAATCAAATATTGATTCTGTTTATCAGAATATTTCATATTGAAACGAAATCGATGTTATTTATATTGTTTAACATATGTGGATGCAGGGAAACAGGTTGAAGGGATCCAACTGGATTCCTCAATATTTATAATACTGTTTGTTTCCATATATTGTGATATATGATGTGATATAAAACCTGTGATTGATTATGATGACATTGGTCTGTTTAATTGGTATTTTAAATACCATAAGAAATACTGGAATGTAAAAACAGAATTTTCAAAGTGTATTTTGAAAATGAAACATTTATAGGAAGTAAATATGTTATTATAAATGAAATATTTATAGGAAATAAATAGAATGTTATACAAGGAATTTATTTAGAAAATAAATATAATTATAAAAGGCATATTTATTTGGAAAATAAATATAATTATAAAAGGAATATTTATTTGGAAAGTAAATAGAATAATAAAAGGAAATCTGCAATGAGATTATAAATGTTGGGAACGAAATAAGATTTTTATGAATAATTCTGCAAATAAAAATATAAATTGAATTTGGGTTTGAGATATTGTTTTTAAATACGAAATCATACTGTTTTGATTATATAAAGAAATATTATTCACATTCTATGTGAAAAAATTAGATGAAAGTAAATATTTTGCAAATAAAATATTAAAAGGAATTTGGGGTTTGAATTAGGAATTTAAATGGAATTACTGAAATTAGAAACTGACTGAAAATTAGTTGAGTTAAATGGCTTTCTGGGTATCGATCTGATGTTGGTTTCGGCCTTCAGGGTTTATGCTTGGGAAGTTGTTCTCTTACTAGTTTACAGTTAGAGACTGACAGAGGTGGGAAGATATTGATGTGTGAATCAGAAATGGAAACATTTTCCAAAGTTAATAACGTATATTTTCTAATTTTAGAAAATAAAGAATTTATGAATATATGGAAATGATAAATGGGAAATTGGGAAATGAAATGATGATTGATCGGTAAGATTTCCGTTTGGGAATACGACCGTTGTTTGTACACACGTTTTCCTTTGATAGTTGAATCACCAACTATCAAAGATTTTGACCATTTCCGTTGTCAATATGGAGGGACCGGATCAGATATATCATCTGAAAACCACTCCGTATGGCATTAGCGTTGCGAATCAAATATGATGAAGATAATTGAAGGAGTTATGCAAGGGCTGTTCAGTAAATCCTAGGTAGAAATTTCCTAAGATGGATTTACAGAATAGTACCTTCGGTCTGTCCAGTCCCAAGACGACTTGTATGGAAGAATGTCTAACAGAGTATATTTAGTAGATCGCGTAAGTTGATCTCTCCAAACGAATTTACGTTTGGTGGCGGAGGAATTCGTTTTTCTTAGCTGTATACCTGTGGTATTTTTAGGGAAATCAAATTGTGATTTGGCGGGTATGGCGATGTGACATTCAAAGTAAATAAAGGTGTGGTCTGTACGTTATGGCCTCTAGCCTTACAACCAGGAAATGGTATAAAATCGGGTAGGTCGCATGGCTAAGTGGTTAGCTACCAATTAGGGTGTATTATCACCTAATCTAGTTACTTCTATAATCTATTTCGACGTTGTCCCTTTCGGGAAACGATTGCTGATCCCAACCGATGGTGATAATACAATCGGTACACTCAAAAGAAATGATTGACCGGTCATGTTTAGCTTGGGTTACAAGATGTTCTTGTTGAACCCGGTGTATTCCTCTATAGAGATACATTGTCGGAAGGTGGTCTCATTCCTTGCCAGTTGGAATCCGTTACCCAATAAGCGACCACGAATTTTAATTATATATTATGTATGTGGAACGTGATATAAAAGCGTTCTGCAAGATGATTATTTAGTTATGGTTGTTGGACACTATTATAATATCCAAAGAGTTTTGATATAAAGATCATCGTTTCTTGTAAAAGGATATTGAATGTTGAATCAAGTGTTTGGATTCTCAAAAGGGAAAAACCCGTTCCGTGTTAGACGGCATGGTCTTATGACATATCGTTTATTTTCTCAAATTACTTTAAATTGTTTACACACACCAGTCCCATGACTGACCCAGAGTTAATTTTGTTTTGTTTTTCCTAAACTCTTGGGTGCCCATTTTTGTACAGGCAGTCAAGTAGTCAGGATTTTATAGATACTGAGAGATTGGAGCAGGAGACTTCAGGATTTTATAGCAATTGTTTATTTCCGCTGTGTTGTAAGTGTAGTACTTTGATAATAATATGTACATTCAAGTACAGATTTGTATTTCAAAGTTAGGTTATATAATATATTTTATTCATTCCACTGTGAGGTTCAGGTTACTCTGATGTGTTGTATGTTCTTCTTCTTCTTCTTCTTCTATTCTAATTTTCTTCCTTATCTATTCTCATCCTCTAACCTCTTTCTATTAACTATCCAGTATTTCTGATGCTTGGATAGTCGACATTGAGTTTATGTCGATAACAAAGTTGGCAAATCCCCCGGGTCGTTACATCCATGCTCCTTCAGATAAATCTATAAGATCCTGAACTACTTGACTCCTCGTACAAATTCGGGCACCCAAGAGTTTAGGTAAAACAAAACAAAATAAACTCTGGGTCAATCATTAAACTGGTATGAGTAAACAATTTAAAATAGTTTGAGAAAATAAATGATATCTCATACGACCACACTGTATAACATGGAGCGGGTTTTTCCCTTATGAGAATCCAAAACAACTTTCAAAATCCTTTTGAAAGAAAAGATAATATTTATATCAAAACTCTTTTTATATTATAATAGTATCTAAATCAAATAAATAACAGTCTAGTGGAACGTTTGCATCTAACGCTCCACATATATAATATACAATCAAAACCGCGAGCACTTATTTGGTAATGAATTTCCAACTATGACAAGGTATGGAACCACCTTCCGATAGCGTATCTCTAGAGAAGAATACACTGGGTTCAACAAGAACATCTTGTAATCCGACAACACATAACCGACCACTCATTTCGCTTGAGTGTATCGAATGTATATCACCAGCGGTTGGGATCAACAACCATTTTCCCGAATAGGACAACATCGAATAGAATAAAGAATGAAATGAATTTCTCTAGATAGGTGATAATACACCCTAATTAGGAGCTACCCACTTAGCTATGCTACCTACCCGATTTTTGTCATTTCCCGGTTGTTGAGGCCTGAGGCTATGATTTCTTACCATTCATTGATAGCACAATCACTTTGAATGCCACATTGTCAGATCCGTTAATCATTAATTGATTTGCGTAAATATAATCTGGATATTATGCTAAGAGAATAAATTCTCCGCTACCATATACATTTATACAGACCAACATATACAATTATTGGAAAACTCTATCAGACATTCGTCCATACACTTCGTTCTGGCACTGAATGAAACCGAAGGAACAATTTCCATTAATCCATTTTAGGCAATTTCTACCTAGGATTAATAGAAAAATCCATTGCACTTTACTCTGTCTTTGATTATCTCATATAACCTGATTCGCAACGCTACTGCCAATACGGAGTGATTCTCGGATAATAATCCAACCGGTCTCTCCATATTGACAACGATATTGGCAAATACTTTGATAGTCGGTTATTTAACCATCGAAGAAAAACAAACATCTATTCGAAACATCAAACAATCACTGGGCCCCTTAATTAATATTCCATTAATTAAATCACTTCTCCATTTCCTTATCAATATTTGTTTACCAAATATTTTCAATAATCACCTTGGCCTCTTACACTATTTGGAAAACATTTCCATATTTTGCTATCTTTTATTTTCTATACTTAGAAAATATCTTCTATTAATAATTGGAAAACATTCCAAGTACTTCTCCCTTTTACGACCATTCATTTCTATACATAGGAAATATTTATTAATATATTTCCAAAATTCCACTTATCTGGGTTAAAATGAATGTTGTGTAAAACATTGTTACAACAACCCAAAATACTGCATTCAACTAAATCTTATTCAAAAAATTTATCTTCGAGCCTGAATCTTGCTATTTATTGGTTAATAATGAGATTAATCAAGTTAGGGTATAAATACCTCTCAGACCTTGATAGAATAACATTGTTAACTTCAAAACGGATTAGACTACTTATCTCGAATAATCAACATCATATAAAACCAGTTATCTGTCTTTTTAAATGAGTATACGTTTCTTTTTCTATTCTTAACAGATTTAATTTATACATTTTCTTTTTGTTAATAGTATTCTATTTTAAGTTCGTTTCCTTAATGAATTCTATATATATATTGATATATTTATTTCTAGTTATCAAAATTTCTTAAAAATATTCTAACTCCTTAATTTTTCAAAAAATTCGCCAGTACCTCCTTTGCACTGGTCAATAGCTTAACTTCAACTCGCCTCCCTAGGCCCTTTCCATTCAAAAAGAAAATTAAAAAGCCAATCGGCTTGCCGACTCAGTGCATAAAAACTCGTATGGAATTTAAACATGTACCTTTTTGTCGGGCACATGAATATAATCTTCATATGATTCATTCCATATCTTCCTAACCCATATACATCCATTCTCAATTTGTTCCAACTCAATCTAATTTATTCTATAATTAGCTATTTTCCCCATTCCACTTTTTATTTGAACATATCACATTCAAATATATTTTAATTTACTTATGAACTCAATCTAAATCCATTTTTCAACTCGAGTTTCATATTAGATTCCGAATATAAATTCATAAACCCCATTCACTTATCCAACGCCTAATTTCGATTCAATACTCGATTAACTAATTATGCTACAAATTAGTTAATTCTATTTCATAATTAAAAATATGATTTTTGTTTCAAAAATCATTTCATTTGCACAACTTGAGTTTGTATTTATTTTACAACTCATATCTATATTTTAAAATTAAAAATCCATATTTTATTAACTTAAAACACATTGATTTTAATTAATAAACCGTTAAAATGGTTATGGCGCTGCTTTTCTGAAAATTTGAATTTGACATAACACTAAATTTATAAGACGAAATCCAGATTATTCTCTTCCATTAGAAAACTATTATTCAATCGATCCTGATGATTCTTGTTTCAAAGAATTCCGACTTAAATTGAGTTCTATATACTCAAATGATGTTCGGAACGCCAATTTACGAACTACGCGCAGCGACAAGTTCGTTTTTAATTATATTTATATATATAAACATCTAAACTTTTTTTATAATAAATTTCAACTACATTCTAATATATTTTAATATAAATTCAGCCCATTTACCAAATCCAAGTTAATATTCTTGATTATCCCTATCCGTTGATTATTTCATAACTCAGTTATAAATTTATTCATAACTGAATCTTCTATTATAAACAAATTATTTATAAAACTCGATATAATTGAATTCTAATTATAAATCCATTGGAGTTTTCTCACTTTAATTTATATTCTGAATTCCAAAATAAAATTTATCGTTCTATTTCAAACCGTTTTCCAATTCACTTTTCAATTCATACTTGAAATATAAACTTCCAAATTATCCAATGATAATTTATTTCCTTATTTTTATAAACATCTTTTATAAATTAATTTTCTTGTTTTAAAATTAAATCAAGCTTTCCTTTCAAATATCTATTTGAAACCCAATTCCTTTTCTGGAATAATTTATTTTTATAACTAATACACATAACATAGGATCTATTTTATATTTACTTCAAAATCTTAATTTCTATTTAATATCATTCCAATATCCTTTCCGAAACTAATTTATTTTTATAAAATTGACATAGTCGAATTCAAATCATAAATCCATATGGACTTATTTCAATTCAATTTATATTCCAAACATCGGAATAAGTTTCATTGTTTCCCCTTTTTAACACTATTCCCGGTTTCTCATTTTAAATTCATATTTCGAATTTAAATATTTAAATTATCCAAATGATAATTTTTCACCTTTATTTACAAACACCATTTATATTACTTGTTTATATAGTTAAATAAGACTTATTTCAAATTCATTTGAAATTAAATTTCCCTTTTCAAATTTACACTTGTATATGCATTTCCCGAATTATCCAATGATAATTCATTTCACTTCATTTATAAACATCGTTTATAAATTCACTTCAGTTCCCTGATTATTTAATTTATAGACATAGTTTATAAATCTAATACTTGTTTTATTTATTTAAAACAAGTTAATATCTTTATAGTCTATTCGAAATTCAATTTCTATTTTAGAAAATAGATTTTCCCGTTTAAATTTCAAAATTTCCTTTTCACGATATTTTTATAAATCAACATTTGAGCCCATTGATATTTTAAACATCCAAAACACTCAAGTATCAATTACACGTTTTCTAACACATCATATATGATAATACATATATAAACAAATAACAATAAATTTTGAGGAATCTAGTTTGATTCCTCCAACCTGTTTTTCCTGCATCCACAGATGTTAGCCAACATAAATAATACCCATCCTGCTTCGAGGCAGGATATCGCAATATAGAAGGTCATCCACTATCATATTTTGGAGCATATAGGGTCATCCGCGAATGATACTACAGGCATTCGTTAATGGTACTACGGGAACTATCCAGTCACCAATATATATATAATAACCACAAACACCAATCCTAAATAACTATTATATATATTTAATAGCCACAATAATATTTTAGTGCATCCAAACAACAAGCGAACAATTATTTTAATGAATAAAATAATTCTAAATAAAAATATGAGTGAGATTTACTCACCTTGATTTTTATTTTGCTATCCATTCTGACTTTAAATTTAAATTGATCGTTTAATTCAAATCCAACCAACTTCAAATAGAATCCCAATCAACTCCAGCATGTGTATTTCACAGCTATGGACCCATACGATAGGTTTGTGATTTTTTGAACCTTATATAAATATTATAATGCACTTTATTAGTTACTCAGGCTATATGTATATATATATATATATATATATATATATGAATATATAATTAGGTAACTTAATTAATCAATAAACTCGAAGTTTAATACCTTATTCATCTAATCATTATTGTCCATTACTCGAACACTAGGACTGATCAGCACCTAATGTGACCAAGCATTACCAAATCTTGTTATCTTTCAGACTCCACCGCAAACAAATTTCACTTATGCTTCAGCTGCTGATCGACCAAGGGCATCACCTCCTACAGACTTGAAGTCACACGCTCCCCCTTCCTTCTCGAACTCCAGATGCCCTTCCAGCTCGTGAAAGCTCTGTCATAACCCCAGCGTCGATCCCAAAAAAATAACAAGCAAACCTCTAGAAACCAAATCGAGTTCATCGTCAAACTCAAGTTCAACTCCTCCGTCGCTATCGACACATATTCCCATCACAAGCCCTAACTTCGTTCAACCCCAAATGACATCGACTGTAACAACCCGTATTTTTAGTACCAATTTAAAATTTATTTTTAATTGATTTAATGGATTTAAAATGATTTATTTTGAGAATTAATGATTTAAAATTTATTTAAATTGAAGTTAGAACACATATATTTATATTATTTATAAAACATGTTTGAAATGGCGTGGTAGTTTGAAAATTCAATTTTGAACTTTGAATGAATGTACATAATTCAATATAAATGGATTTTAGTAAAACAAGAAATGTTGGAATCTTTTGAACTGTAATTTTCTAACGAATGCAAGAAACTGAGATTTCACTTTATAAATTGTAAGTTATGTCCAGTTTAAAATTTAAAATAATCGCTATGGAATTTTTTTATATTTCATTATATATATAGCCTTTAAAAATAGTCATTTTGCAACCGACCTTCATTTTCATCGAAACCACTTTTGTTTGATCCAGAACATCAAACTATTGTCAGGTTTAAAATTTCAAGTCATTTGAAATTAATATGTGAGCTTGGTGAATTTAAACGCGTTTTCAATTTCAGTTTAAGTTTAATAAACCAGTTAGAAAGGCCATTTTTCAAACTATCTCCAAATTCAACTAAATTGATTTTGTTAAGACCGTATCATCAAAACATAGGAAGATTTCAATTTTTATAATTTTTGGAGTCAGTATGTGGCCCTAGTAAATTAAAATGCATGTTAAAAATCAATATTGAACGTTATATTAATTTATATTTTAATTTTGATAAAAAATGATCGAAACAATCGAATTAGCCTATGATACAAATCCCATCATATCCGGAATGGGGGTATTTGGTTAGGGGCAACAGTTGTTGGGGTTCGTTTAGAGTCATATCAAAGTAATAAGTTGAATTATATAATATTATTTAATTAATGGGGTTGTTTATAAAAGGATGGTCAAACCTTATTCTCCATAAACCTGTGGCCAACTCCCTGAAGGTGCCATTCGTGCGATGAAAGATCATAATCACTTGATCATTCTCCCCTAATTTACTTCTTATCCACACCATAATTCCATGAACTCCCAAAGGCAGAATTAAAGAGCATCTCGAGATCTTTATTGTCAACGGTCATGATCATCTTTAAATTCGAGGATTGTGAGATATTGGGATTCAAATCAGAGCCGTTCGTGGTGGTTTCTGACATGGAAGAGGGCACCGGGTTCACCGCCCCTCTTGGCGAAGGTGTCGCACCCTAAGGCTGTCGACTGCAAGGCCTCCGATCTACCTCCGGTGTTTCGAG
The DNA here is from genome assembly GCA_030737875.1 of Allium sativum. Lineage (NCBI taxonomy): Eukaryota > Viridiplantae > Streptophyta > Magnoliopsida > Asparagales > Amaryllidaceae > Allium > Allium sativum. The sequence goes on along the minus strand of JASFAX010002976.1, from coordinate 31,421 downwards.
TGGCATGCAAAGTTGAGCCCTAGGAATCGAGCTTCAAAAAGAAGACATCGGCCTGGGAACAAAAACGTGAGGAAGAAAGGGGTTAATTACCCTTAAGCAATGTAATTAAGTGGTTATCAATATTTAATTATGTAATGAAATGTATAAATTATCATATCTTTTTCATACAAGATCGAAATTTGACGATTTTATTTGCGTTGTGCTCGTATCAGCGAGACCTACAACATGGAACTGACCAGAATGGAAACGGAGAAAGTTGAATTTTTAGCTAAATTAAACACGTGTTTAATTTAGTTTAAAAACAGAAATCCTCCACTAAAGACTGACGGAGTGGAAACCAAAGTGAGAACCCCCTCACTCAAAATTTTGTACAGTTAATTATTTTTATAACTGAATATATATTGATTGTCTGTGAATGCAATGTGTGTTTGGTGGATGATGGATATGTATAGTTTTAATATCATTATTATTAAATTGTAAATAAATTCACATGGATTGTGATGTAAATCCCACACGGGTATTGGAACGATAATTTTACACATCGCTCAAGGTACAAATAATTATATTTGTTTGATGGTTGTAAACCCCACACGGGTTTGGGGACGATAACTAATTCACATCTCCCTTGGATTTGACTGTACGTCAACCGATTGATTGACAGACTATTGTAAGCGTTATTTAATGCTTATACAGTTGTAAATTGCACTTTGGATGTGAATTAAATGTTTAATAGTTGTTTATCACTATTTTTGAATACATGAGATGTATGAAACCTATATAAATAAAATTATATGGTAATTGATTGCGTCTGATTCCAGTTCAGAAATAATTCAGTGGAAGAATCAAAATATGATTCTGATGTCCGATTTTGGATGGACACAAATTTTTTGATAAGTGAAGTCGAGTTAAGTAGACATATGCCATTTTAACTCGAATGGGATTTTCTGTCGATTTTATTTATTTTATAATGAATATCGAAAAGATTTGATTTTAAAATATGATATTTTGAAAATATTATCATTTTAATATTATAATGATATGACATATTCAATTTTGATTTAAAAATTGAAATGTAAGTTGGAATCATTTTTAAAACGAATTTATAAACGTTTTATATAAAATACGTTTTAAATGGAAATCGATGAAATATTATATATATATATATATATATATATTTATATTTAAATGATTTGAGTAGAACGTATCGCACAGCGATACTTCGCGAATTTCAACGATTAATTTTAAGTTGATGTAACGGGAGATCCGACCATCGGATTCTCTTAAAACAGGAACCGTTGGGTTTATATCGAAAAGATCTTTCCAATGGATATAAGAGATTTAAATTTGAACTGTTAGATTTAAACATATATCCAAATCAATTTCAGAAAAGGTCGCTATGAATGCAGTTCGGTGGCCGATATTGGAAACTGACTGTAAGGACCTTAATAAAATTATCAAAAATATGAATAAATAAAGTAAAATCATAATAAATGATTCAAAATTTTTTTGGATGAAATAGGACATATTAGAGAAGATAAAAGATATATTTATCGAAATTAACTAGTTAATAACTAGAATAATAATCCAATATTTTAAATAAATAAATTGGATTTGTAAGGGGTTTTGATATAACCCGAATTTTCCAATTCATAAAATGGAATGGTTTTGAATGGAAATTGTCTTTGGAATATTTCGATATTGGATTCCGCGATTATACATATATCGTTGAGGAATTTGGAAGATATATATATATATATATATATATATATATCGTTATTCCGAATACGATATCCACTGGTTTCAGAATTTGATATTGAATATAGGCCGATATGATTCCTATTCAGAACCTTATATTTAATAACACTATTCTTAAACCCAGTTGAGAATAGAATAAATCTTTTAATTAAGATTTAGAGAAGTTTACCAATTTATTTATTTATTAGAATTGAAACGAAAGTTGATTTTGGGTTTTCATGAACGATGTTTTAAATAACATTTGTTCTTTAACCCAATTAATAGTGAAGTTATAATCTGGAATTTATAAATCTTTTAATCAAGATTTAATGGAAACGGTCCAAAGTAAAGTTTTCCAATTTAATAAATTAAATTGGAAAAGAATGGGATTAGATTTAGTGATAATTGAGAAGAGATTCTGTGAAGGAAGACCATTACTATTTATGGAATTCAAAAAGGCCTTGCCGTTATTCCGTTTATAGTATTAGTACAATACGGTAATTTATATCGATCATATATTGTTATTAATTCCATGAAAGTTCATCTTAATGGAAGAGGATTTTGGGTTTACCGTGAATAATGTTTTAAATGACATTTGTTCTTTAACCCAAGTAAAGACAGGATTTATTTTCCTAAAACTTGGATAATCATTAAGTAATGAATTTTGAGATTAAAACTGAACTAGAGTTTTAATGAATCTTTAAGTAGATTAAAATGAGAATGGGATAATTAAATTTATCGAATTCATGAAATGATTGAGAATGGACTACCGCCAATTTTACTCCAGGCGATCGTTAAATCTTTAATTACATTTGAATGTGAAATGGTAACTAAATTTACTGACAACATCTTAGGTGTTAGATATGGAGTACTACCAGTTTTGCTCCATGGGATGAATAGGTTGGGATTGGGATTAATAAACAAATAAATGGTTACTTCTGTAAGGCTTATTAATCCCAACTAGTTAATAAACCTTAATTGGTTTAAGTTGTGGAAAGATAAAATAAAATCTTTCGAATTTGGTATCCAAAGGAAGATTAAAGAATAAGTTTAAAAGAATTTATCTTTGATAAAATTTATGGGAATAATTCCCTAAAAATGTGAATATTTGAATGAAAGAATATTCTGAATTGGAATGAGGCGTTGATGTGTTTTTATGGCAATTGGTTATAAGACACCCGAGCTATTCAGAAAGACCGGGTTTATCCCATTCTGAATAACTGATAAGACAACTAAAAATCGATGATATGAAGACGATGGTTGAAGACCGGAGATCCTCACATCGTTTGGATGATTACTAATGTCTTGATTGGGCTGCACACCAAAGACAAGGTAATAAGTGGTGATCGTCCAGACATACTGTAGTGGCTCGCAAATCCGTACTATCTGAGTTGACTAAATAGACCACACGTCCAACCCAAATTGCACAGAAATATGAATCATTAATAGAAAGAAGTTAGAGGATGAGAAGTAGAAAGAAACTTAGAATAGAAGAAGAAGAACAGAAATACAACACAGAATTTGACATCGCAGCGGAATAAAATATATACAAAATTTGACTGTATATACATAACATTATCATCAGAGCACAACATTTACAATACAGCAGAAATAACACTAGATAACTAATGTTGAAGCCTCCTGCTCCAAGCTCCTCCAAATATCTGTAAACACCTGATCTACTTGACTGCCCGTACAAATTTGGGCACCCAAGAGTTTAGGGAAACAAAACAAAATAAAATCCGGGTCAATCATGGGACTGGTATGAGTAAACAGTTTTAAAATAGCTTGAACAAGTAAAAGATATCTCATAAGACCACGCTGTATAACGGAATGGGTTTTTCCCTTATGAGAATCCAAAATATCTTTATATCAAAAACCTTTTGATATTATAATAATGCCTATCAACCACAATATAATAATCATCTAGCAGAAACGCTTTCATCTCACGTTCTACATATATAGTATACAATCAAAATCGCAAGCACGTATTGGGTAATGGATTTCCAACTATGAAGTAATGGACGGAAAATCCGTACCAATTTGAGCTGACTAATATTCTACACATTTAACTCAAAATGCACGAAAATTCAGGTCCTTAATAGAAGAATTAAGAGGATGAGAAAGATAAGATAGAACTAATAGAATAGAAGAAGAAGAACACTAAACATAATCAGAGTAAACACGAATCTCACAGCGGAATAATAATCTTTATTATATAACAAGTTTGAAATACATATCTGAGTTTGTATATATACATACCATATCAGAGTATAATACATGGTATACATCACAGCGGAAATAATCTTTAAATAACTAATGGTGAGGTCTTCTGCTTTTAGCTCCTCCAAGTGAATCTGTAAAATCCTGAAACACTTGACTTCCCGTACAAATTTGGGCACCCAAGAATTAGGGAAAACAACAAAATAAACTCTGGGTTATTCATGAGACTGGTGTGAGTAAATTCCAACCATACTATTTAACTTTGAAAATCCCTTTCAAACCAGAAGATAATAGTAAGACCGGCCCATACATAAATATGGACGGTGTTTACCTTACTATAATCCAAAATACTTTGATATCAAAACCAGTGATATTATGATAATGTCTAAACACATAAATATCCAAGTAGCAGAACGCTTGCATCTCACGTTCCACATATATATAGTATAAAATCATAAACCGCAGGGCGCTTATTGGAGAATGGATTCCAACAGACAAGGTACGGGAGCACCTTTCGAACAGTGTACTCTAGAGGGGATACACCTGGGTTCAACAAGAACGCCTTGCAACCCGGCCACGCATGACCGACCACTCATTTAGTTCGAGTGTATCGAATATATTACCACCACAGTTGTAGGCCATCCAACCGTCATCCGAAGATATAGAATCGAAAATAAGTATAAATATGAATTTTCTCTAGATCGGTGACAATACACCCTGCTTGGGGATGACCCAACTAGCCATGCTGCCTAGCCCAACTTTTGTTACTTCCTGGTTGTGAGGCTAGAGGCTACGTCTATCTTTAGAACATCTGATCACCATTCACTTTGAATTTCACATCGTCAAATCCATAATCACACATTGATTACACAAATGCACACTGGGTATAGAATAAAGAGAAGTTACCTTCTCCCCACCAACTTGGTATATTCGTAAAAATCAGCGGTATGACCGTTGGAAATACTCTGTCAGACACTCGTCCATACAAGTTGTCCTGGGACTGGACAAACAGAAAGCACTATTCTGGAACTAGACGACCCTTGCATTTCAATCCGTCTTCAATTTGTCTTCAGCGTAATATAATTCGCAGCGCTTATGCGTATACAGAGTGGTTTCCGGATAATATATCCAACCGGTCTCTCCGTATTGACAACGATGGTAAAAACACTTCGATAGTCGGTTATTTAACTATCGAAGTAAAAACAAACATCCATTTTAATATATAACTAGACATCACATAAACACGGGTACTTTTTATTTAACGTTCGTTTTTATTATTCGAATTCCCATATCTTACCAGATATTTCTCAAATCCCATTTTAGCCTTTTTACACTTCTTGGAAAACATTTCCAGTTATTATAAACTCTTATTCTCTCACGTTCCAGAAACATACGTTATTAACTTTCGAAACATTTCCATTCTTATCACGATCTTTATTTCTATGCTTGGATAATCTACCCTATCTACATTGGAAAACTAATTCCAATTTCATTATAAATATTTAAATCGGCCAACCGTTCCCTTTTAAAACATTATTCACTTTAAAACGTGAATATCATCCCTATTATAGAAATCTAGACACCTTTATCAAATAACTTTTTATTCATGTAATAAACACCCATATCTTGTTTATTGAAATCTCTTTCCTGAATTTATATTCCTATTCCACTTTATAGATCCTGTTTCTAAGTCAACTTCTTGTTACATCAATATTAATTTTATAACTAAATATTGATTATACAGCCTATTATAATTTAGTGGTTTAAAACTAAATATTAACCATCTTGTCGGATTATAATTCCTAAAAATAATTTATATTTAATACATTCGACATCGTCGAATTCTAGTTCCAAATCTGACTGGTTTAATTCTAATCACATTTCGAACATCAAAATGCTACCATCGTTTTTCTAACACGATTCTCCAATTTCCCTTTCTAAACTTATTCTTATATTTTCTTTCGACAAACATCGTTACTTATTATTTTTGAATAAGTAGATTTTAAACTAAACTGTTTTCATTCCTTAGGAAATAGTGTTATATATAAAAATCGCGTTTAGGCTAGGTCAACAGCGTTAATTTACCATTACAGTTCAAAACTTGTCATACGCTGTAATATTCTCCTTTATAACTACTCTTGACATAACGGTCACGCTTAAGCCTAATCAACAGTGTTTATTTTATCACTATAGTTCTAAGACTTGCAATACGCTGTCATATTCCCTTTATACTAATCTTTACATCTATTTCCGTTACCAACTGATATCGTTCCTCGATAATAGTGAAGCCATTCAAGTTGGGGTATTCTATTTACCTCTCAGACCTTGATCGACAACGTTCTTACCTTAGAACAGATATAAGTCTGTACTCTAATCCCTTATTACTTATAATATACATCAAATCATAATTCCTTGTTTTATTTTGGAATATGGTTTTATCACACCATATTCATACTTTGAAATCTCCGTTGGTTATGATTATTTATTTTAAACATTAACTATTTGCTTTAACTTCATTCCACAGTTCTATTTATAACCTCTTAAGCTAAAATGGTAATTAAATCTCATTAATTTTGATTAAATTATTTCTAAACTTTTTCATTAGATTAATTTGAAGACCAATTAATCTAATACATCATTTCTCAAATAACAGTTGATTAAATCAATTTTATTCCATCAGTAAATTCGTTAACTAATTCTATTTACTTCTTACCATTAGATTAATATATTTAATCTAATAATATTTCTAAATTGTTTGTCTTAAAATAATTATTCAAATATTTACTCATACGATAATTTCTGCTTTATAACTTATTTAAATGTCAACAATTGTTTTATTTACTTTATAAAACGAACTCTAAAATACTGGTTTATAATAGAACTTCTATTATAAATTTAAAACTTCACTTTAATTATAAAAATATAATTTTTATAATTAACTTCGTTGATTTGCCTGACGACCAATCAACTCCTTAACAAAATGATGGGTTTACGGTCGACTGTTACCACTTTCTTAATCAATATCGTTTATTTATTTATTTATCGAAGCAAATGATGAATTTTCATTCAACATCAATTATTCACATGGGGTTTTAAATGTAAATTCGGGTTCAAACAGTGCATACAAAACAAACAGTACATATAAATATCGAGGAATCGGTAGGATTCCTCCAACCGGTTTCCGCATCCACAGATGTTAGTCAAACAATTATCACTGATACCATACTAGGGGATATTTATAATCGACAGAATCATTATCCAACCAGTGATGTGTACATATGCAACGATATATGATATTTAACCAATTTAATTGTAATCTACCTAATCGACCATCACACAACATTCAAACAACATTAAAATATAATTAAAATATTTTAAAGTAGATCAGAGTTAGTGATTTTACTCACTTTCACGCGTTAACCGTTAAATAACGATTTGCGTCCATACCCCGGATCAGACGTTATAATTTCCAACGAGCTTCCAAATGCTTCAAGATTTGTCCAACGCCTTTTGCCCAGTATTTCTTCTCTGGTGACACTAGCGAGCTCCCTGTATTCGTAATCATTACCAAAATATGATCAAATCTTACACACTCCACGCATTTCAGCCCGTGGACCACTCGACTACTTTCTCATTTCGATCCCAGCCCTTGTGTGAAGACCCGCAACTTCCCCGTAAAGGAAAGCGTCGGATAGTTCGAGAACAAGCCACAACAGAACGCATACGGAAGAACACTTCATTGTATATTACACCAATGCATCAGATTACAAGAATATACAGAGTATAAATGAATATTACACAGAAATATCAGAGATTTAAATTACATTTAAATACATAGCAGCGGAAAATAATACAATACACAACTAGAATGAGATATACGGATACAAAGCTTTCCGGATATCATTCCAGCTGTAAACCAGGATCCTGTGAATATAAATCTGCAAAACCAAAACTACTAGCTGCCCGTGTCGAAAATAAGGGCACCCAGAGTTTAGGTTAAAACAATAAACTCCAGGTCAGTCATGGGACTGGTGTGAGAACTAAAACAGTTATTAATCTTTATTTTTAAAGATAGGTGAATCAAGGGACCACGCCGTATAACACGGAACGGGTTTCCTCCCAAGAATACCAGTGCATAAAACAACAGCGCAATGCTAAATAAAGAAAAATGAAGTTGTTATAAGACCCAGGTCCCATCACACAATGCAACGCAGTCGAGGATAGGGTTTTCCCTTATAACAACCAAATAATGCTTGATACGTTTAAAACAAATCATTTGATACTAATATAAGTGCATAGTGTATAAAACACTTCAAATCATAAGTATCAATCATAGGCGGCATGAGCGCCCCATCCCACTATGTCGCCATATATAGGATTACAACTAAAACCGCAAGATCACGTATTTGGAAATTGGATTTCCGTCTATGAACCGAGGCAAAAGATAGTCCTCAACCGATTCGAGACAATCTAGCCCATGTCTCAGGCAAGCGCGCAGGCAAGCCTTGGAGCGACAGGGCCGGTCCACACGGAGTGGATTATTATGCCTGAACAATACGTCTCCCCACCCTATGGGGTGTAAGTCTGGTCCGTCAGCCGACCAGAATGCATTCGGCCGAAACCGATATAACCGAGGCGCCTCGCAACCGCAACAACCACATAAGTCAAACTCGTCAGGGCGTGTAAAACCACTGACGCCACTTCTAGCTAGAAAGAAACGCAAGTCCTCCCTGAGGTCCGTCTCCCGTTTTTGGTTCATACCGGGTGTGAAACACGCGAGGTAAACGTTACACAAAGCTACGCCACAAAGGCCGTGCTTTGATCATCACCACAAGACTTTGCTTTTCAACAGAAGCCTTGATCATTTGCATCTTAGCATGCCACACAGGCAAACCATCCTATGCAACCGATATCAGTCACACAGAATGAAATCCGATGTCAGACACACAGTCCATTTACAAGTCCGTTCTGGGTCTGAACGAAACCGGAGGCACCTAGTACCCCGCATATCCATCGATCTCCAAGTACGTCTGGACGATCACTAACTGTTTCCATCTTCTTGGGTGTACAGCCCAATCAAGATCATCAGTTATCACCCAAACGACGTGAAGACCTCCGGTCTTCGACCATCGTCTTCATCTTCGACTTATCGTCGTATCAGTTATTCAGAATGGGATAAACCCGGTCTTTCCGAATAACTCGCGTATATTTTAAATAAGTGTTGCACAAACACAACATACGCCTCATTCCAATTCATCAGTCACTAACCGTAAATTAATCAAGAGAATAATTTCCCAAATATTAACCCCGAAGGCCGAAACCAACATCAGATCAATATCCAGAAAACCATTCTGCTTGGCCAACCGACAGTTAGTTTCTAAATTTCACATTCATAGGGAATGATTCCCATTAATTTTATCCAAGATAAATTTCTTGAATTTATTCTTTAATCCATTTTTTTGAATATCAATTCAAACTAGTCGGGATTAGCGAACCTTACCGAAGTAATCATTTGTTTTAATTTCCCAATCCCAACCTATTCATCCCATGAAGTAAAACTGGTAATACTTCATATCTAACACCACAGTGTTATTGGTAAATTCAATTACCATTTCACGTTCAAATCTAATTAAAGATTTAACTATCGCCTGGAGCAAAACTGGTGATACTCCATTTCGATCATTTCGATCTAATTAAAGATTCATTAAAACTCCACTTAGTTTTAATCTTCGACTGGGTTAAAGAATCCGTGTCATTTAAAAACACAGTTCACGATAAACCCAAAATCACATTCATTAATTATCAGGTTAAAGAACGAGTGTTGTTTAAAACACTGTTCACGGTAAACCCAAAAAATCAATATCAATTTAATTCCAATTAAATATCATTTAATTGGTACACTTCATTAAATCTAAATAAAAAGATTTAATCTTTTCTCGACTGGGTTCAAGAACAGTGTTAGTGAAGACACCATTCACGACAAACCCAAATCACATTCGATATTCAATACAAGGCTCTGAATAGAAAATATATCGGCTTATATTCAATATCGAATTCTACGACTAACAAATGTCGTATTGGAAATAACGATATACATATATATCTTTCAAATTTCCATAACAACACCTGTATAATCACGAATTCCAACATCGAAATATTCCGAAGACAATTTCGATTCAAATCCACTCCAATGTAATCATTGGAATTTTGGTTCCTTTTAAAACCCTTTTCGAATTCAATTTATTTATTTAAAAATAAATAGAATTATAATTCTAGTTCAAAACTAGTTCATTTCGATAAAAATCTATTTTTATCTTTTCTAATATGGAATTTTCCATCCCAAATCTTTCTAAATCATTTCTTATGATTTTACATAAATTATTACTATTTTTAATAATTTTATCAAGGCCCGTACAGTCGATTTCCATCAATGGCCATCGAACTGCACTTACAGCGACCTTTTTCAAATTTGATTTGGACATAATTCCAAATCCAACCGTTAGATTTCAAATTTCTAATATTCATTAGAAAGCTCTTTTCGATACGAACCCAACGGTTCCGGTTTTAGGAGAATCCGACGGTCGGATCTCCCGAAATGTCCGTTTGAAATAAATGGTCGAAATTCGCGAACTGCCGCGGCGCGGCGCGTTCTATTCAGGCCATTATATTATATATATAATATATATAATATATACTTCGTCGATTTCTATTTAAAACGAATTATATAAATAGTTTTAAATTCGTTTCAAAAGCAATTTCAACTTCCTTTTCAATTCAAATCAAAATTGAATTCTTCTTTATAAATTCGTTTCAAAATTCATTTCTATTCAATTCAAATTTCAATTCAATTTGAATTCATTTCAATTCGTTTTCAATTCAATTCATTTCGAAATCGTTTTCAATTCAATCCATTTCGAAATCGTTTTCAATTCAATTCATTTCGAAATCGTTTTCAATTCAATTCATTTCGAAATCGTTTTCAATTCAATTTGAATTCATTTCGAAATCGTTTTCAATTCAATTCATTTCGAAATCGTTTTCAATTCAATTCAAAATATTCGATTTCGAAATCACTTTTCAATATTCATTTTTAAGATGAATAAAATCGATATAAATATCGTTCACGTCAAATTGGCGTCAATCTAATCAGCACGGCTTCATAAATTTCTATTTTCAAATATTCTATTTCAAATATTTCTTTTTCAAAATAGTTGTTATTATCAAAATATTTCGTTCAACACATGACCAATCTCAATGAATGAGTACTGTCAACACATGAACTTTTATTTTATAATATTCTTTATTTTTCAAATTGAAATGAGGCCCAATCAATTACCATATAAAGTTAATTATATGGATTTTCATACAACACATGTATATAATTACATTGAAAAATAATCAACCATCAACCAAAGTGCACTACACTGTATAAGCATCAAATATAGATATTCAACGCTTATGACAGCCTGTCAATCAATCGATCGACACGTTTAATCAATCAGGATGAGTGAACTTCAAGTTTCATCCCAACACCCGTGTGGGGTTTCAAACAATCAAACCAATATTTTATTCGTGCAGTTGGGCGATGTGTAAAATTTATCGTCCCAATCAATGTCATTCAAATAAGTGTTCATAAACAAACCGTCTGGTTTTTAAATGAATATTTATTTATTCACATTCACGTTAAAAATTATATTTTTAACGATAAAACATTTTATTCCAACATATGAATTTCTATTAAGTTCATTCTTTAAATAAAATGATATTTTTATTTTTCTAACACGTTTTAGAAAATTTCGGCGGCATAACGGCACGATACTAGAAACGGGACGAGGCCTAGCCTTATCCCCGGTCTAGTGAAGGCCCACGCCATTCACACATCAATCAAATCAATTTCATCTCACCAAACAATTCAATTCAAACAAATAATTCAACTAATCTATGCAACCAAACAAACAAGTCCATGGTCTGTGGACGATTGTGTCGGGTGCTACTAAACACCGTCTGCATCCTAGTATATATATATAACTAGAAATAAAATTGAAGAGTGAGAATTCTCACCTATAGCTATCCTAGCTCCACGGCTCTTCCTTTGCAGAAACCTTCGTCGGTCGCCTTTTTGTTACCTTCGTTGCTGCTTTCACTACATACGTAAAAATCACATTTTTACTTCGCTATTCAATATATAAAAATCGAATTTTTACTTCGATGTTCAATATATAAAAATCATATTTTTCTATCGGAGTTCAATATATAAAAATTCGAATTTTTACTTTTCTATAAAAAATCTGTTTTTATACCTTTCTATAAAAAAACTCAGTTTTTGATTTCCTTTTAAAATTCAGTTTTGATTTCCTTTTAAAATTCAGTTTTGATTTCCTTTTAAAATTCAGTTTTGATTTCTAAAACAAAATCAGTTTTATAACTTCTTAAAAAAAATCTAAAATCAGTTTTAAATTCTTATTCAAATCAGTTTTTAAATTATGCTAAAAATCAGTTTTTAAATTATGTTAAAATCAGTTTCTAAGTTATGACAAAATCAGTTTTAATACTCTTTAAAATTTACAATTTTAAACTTTTTAAAATTTACAGTTTTAAACTAAAATCAATTTTCAGTTTTAACCTAAAATCAATTTTCAGTTTTAAATAAAATAAAATAAAATAAATAAAATAAAATAATAATAAAAAAAAACTTACAAGGGATCGTTCGGAGGAGGGTTTGGAGTTGGCGACGCCGAGGCTGGCGAAGGGGGAAGCTCGCGGTGGTGCTCCGGTGGCCTCGCTGTTGGTTGCGGGTTCTTCGAAGTTGGGGGGGGGTCGCGGTCTAGCAGAGGGGGAGAGGAGGAACGGGAGGCGAGGGGGGGGAAGGTGCACGGTGGCAGCTGACTGGCGGTGCGGTGGTGCTCCGCCTGGAGGCGGCGGCGGATCGGCTAAGGCAGGCGCGATTTGTGGATCGGTTTTTTTTTCTTTGACCTAGTTTGACTGAGAGAAAGGAAGAGAGAGGGAAGTGAGGTTATATAATAATTTATATATTATTTTTATTTATTTTCTCCCTCCTAAGTTGACTTTTCATATGAACTAGAAATAGAACCCGCCGACTGTCGTCCCTAGCGTTTTACCCCCATTCCGAACACAATGGGACATGTTTCGTATGTTGATTCGATCGTTTGAATCAGTTTCCGTTGTATTTATATTTAAATCACTATATTGAATTTTAAACGTACATTTCAAATTACCGGGGCCACATACTAACTAGAAAAATTCCAGAAAAATATTTTCTAGCTTCGTATTGACGATACGGTCCTAACAAAACTAGTTTCGTCGAATTCTGAGACCGTTTGAAAAATGGCCAATTTCCAGTCGATTAAATTCAACAGAAACTGGTCAAACGCGTTTTCCTTTGCCACGCTCACATATTGATTCGAAAAATTATGAAATTTGAAACCTAGCAATAACCTGACACTGCGGATCTAACAAAAGTGGTTTCGTCGAAATCCGAGGTCATTTGCAAAATGTCCATTTTTAAGGGCCTGAATTCCATAGCGACTATTCAGAATTTTCAACTGGACATATCTCTCAATTTTTAAAGTGAAATCTCAGTTTGTCAACTTCGTTACAAAGATATAGTTATACAGATTCAAATATTTCTTGTTTCGTTCAATTCTGACTTATATTGAATTCTGTATATTCATTTGAAATTAGAAATCGAATTTTCGAACTACCGCGCCATTTTCAATTCCTTTTATAATTATATATAATTATTTATATTCTAACGACGACGCGTATAATATATACGTTCGAATTCTATTCAAAATAAATTTCTCGTTGATTATATTTAAAATAATCTATTTTAAATATTCAAAATTCGCTATAATCGCCAAAATAAAAATTTTAAACTGGCCCAGATTTTACGGGTTGTTACAATCTCCCCCACTTAAAACTTTTCGTCCCCGAAAAGGAACGAAGTCGAAAGTGGTTTGATTATTTAACACTACGCTCGATCTGGCTTCCATTCTCCAACTCTTTAGTTTCTGAGAATTTTCAAAATTTCAAAAATTTGGCTAACACCCTAAATTTTTGAAAAATTTCGCCATAACCTCCCCTGCACCGGGAGCATCGGGGAATTTCAAATAGCTTCCCCGGTCCTTTAGATCTCAAAAAGAAAAAGAAAAAAGCCAAGCGGCTAGCCAATAGGCTCACAAAATCATCATCACCCAAACAAAACAGGAAATTATGTAGTAAACATGTACCTATTTGTCGGGCAAACAAATTTTATTCTCTGCTCTAGCCTCCTTGCTATGACCTGTTCAAAGATTTATATGCATATGCAAGCAAATGCGACCAATTTTCAATACAATCCAATATTTGGTTTAATTAGACATAATGGCTTAAAATTAGCAAACAAATAAACAAACAACACAAACATCAATCAATTAGTGAATTAGAGTTTCAAATTCATAATTTTGATACATAGTCAAAAATCAGATTTTTGATGCCAAATCACAACAATAGGCCCTATCTAATTTTGGTTCTCACACCAGTCAATAGGAAATATATAGATGTTACACGTTCGTCACTCGAATATAAACTCTGATGATGATATATCAATCATCAGAATCACCCCCCGGGCGACTAGAGTGTGATTCTATATCTATCCAGTATATTAAAACTTCGAATAGACGCTAGCTAGGCGCATACGCGAAATCTTTATATATTGGACTGTCCTAATCAATATAAATAAATAATCAAATACGAATAATTGATTTAAATTTTTAAAACAAAATTTGTTTTCACTTTTAAAACTATATTCTTCACACTCGTTCTAGGATACTACTGATCCTATCTCTAACGAGTCATTCGAATTGGATATTACTAATCCAATATCTGATGAATTCTTTCATAGGGTTCTAATGTGTCTTGTTCTCTGAGCTTTGTAAACCTCGCTCTGATACCAACTGTGAAGACCCGCAACTTCCCCGTAAAGGAAAGCGTCGGATAGTTCGAGAACAAGCCACAACAGAACGCATACGGAAGAACACTTCATTGTATATTATAACAATGCATCAGATTACAAGAATATACAGAGTATAAATGAATATTACACAGAAATATCAGAGATTTAAATTACATTTAAATACATAGCAGCGGAAAATAATACAATACACAACTAGAATGAGATATACGGATACAAAGCTTTCCGGATATCGTTCCAGCTGTAAACCAGGATCCTGTGAATATAAATCTGCAAAACCAAAACTACTAGCTGCCCGTGTCGAAAATAAGGGCACCCAGAGTTTAGGTTAAAACAATAAACTCCAGGTCAGTCATGGGACTGGTGTGAGAACTAAAACAGTTATTAATCTTTATTTTTAAAGATAGGTGAATCAAGGGACCACGCCGTATAACACGGAACGGGTTTCCTCCCAAGAATACCAGTGCATAAAACAACAGCGCAATGCTAAATAAAGAAAAATGAAGTTGTTATAAGACCCAGGTCCCATCACACAATGCAACGCAGTCGAGGATAGGGTTTTCCCTTATAACAACCAAATAATGCTTGATACGTTTAAAACAAATCATTTGATACTAATATAAGTGCATAGTGTATAAAACACTTCAAATCATAAGTATCAATCATAGGCGGCATGAGCGCCCCATCCCACTATGTCGCCATATATAGGATTACAACTAAAACCGCAAGATCACGTATTTGGAAATTGGATTTCCGTCTATGAACCGAGGCAAAAGATAGTCCTCAACCGATTCGAGACAATCTAGCCCATGTCTCAGGCAAGCGCGCAGGCAAGCCTTGGAGCGACAGGGCCGGTCCACACGGAGTGGATTATTATGCCTGAACAATACGTCTCCCCACCCTATGGGGTGTAAGTCTGGTCCGTCAGCCGACCAGAATGCATTCGGCCGAAACCGATATAACCGAGGCGCCTCGCAACCGCAACAACCACATAAGTCAAACTCGTCAGGGCGTGTAAAACCACTGACGCCACTTCTAGCTAGAAAGAAACGCAAGTCCTCCCTGAGGTCCGTCTCCCGTTTTTGGTTCATACCGGGTGTGAAACACGCGAGGTAAACGTTACACAAAGCTACGCCACAAAGGCCGTGCTTTGATCATCACCACAAGACTTTGCTTTTCAACAGAAGCCTTGATCATTTGCATCTTAGCATGCCACACAGGCAAACCATCCTATGCAACCGATATCAGTCACACAGAATGAAATCCGATGTCAGACACACAGTCCATTTACAAGTCCGTTCTGGGTCTGAACGAAACCGGAGGCACCTAGTACCCCGCATATCCATCGATCTCCAAGTACGTCTGGACGATCACTAACTGTTTCCATCTTCTTGGGTGTACAGCCCAATCAAGATCATCAGTTATCACCCAAACGACGTGAAGACCTCCGGTCTTCGACCATCATCTTCATCTTCGACTTATCGTCGTATCAGTTATTCAGAATGGGATAAACCCGGTCTTTCCGAATAACTCGCGTATATTTTAAATAAGTGTTAAACAAACACAACATACGCCTCATTCCAATTCATCAGTCACTAACCGTAAATTAATCAAGAGAATAATTTCCCAAATATTAACCCCGAAGGCCGAAACCAACATCAGATCAATATCCAGAAAACCATTCTGCTTGGCCAACCGACAGTTAGTTTCTAAATTTCACATTCATAGGGAATGATTCCCATTAATTTTATCCAAGATAAATTTCTTGAATTTATTCTTTAATCCATTTTTTTGAATATCAATTCAAACTAGTCGGGATTAGCGAACCTTACCGAAGTAATCATTTGTTTTAATTTCCCAATCCCAACCTATTCATCCCATGAAGTAAAACTGGTAATACTTCATATCTAACACCACAGTGTTATTGGTAAATTCAATTACCATTTCACGTTCAAATCTAATTAAAGATTTAACTATCGCCTGGAGCAAAACTGGTGATACTCCATTTCGATCATTTCAATCTAATTAAAGATTCATTAAAACTCCACTTAGTTTTAATCTTCGACTGGGTTAAAGAATCCGTGTCATTTAAAAACACAGTTCACGATAAACCCAAAATCACATTCATTAATTATCAGGTTAAAGAACGAGTGTTGTTTAAAACACTGTTCACGGTAAACCCAAAAAATCAATATCAATTTAATTCCAATTAAATATCATTTAATTGGTACACTTCATTAAATCTAAATAAAAAGATTTAATCTTTTCTCGACTGGGTTCAAGAACAGTGTTAGTGAAGACACCATTCACGACAAACCCAAATCACATTCGATATTCAATACAAGGCTCTGAATAGAAAATATATCGGCTTATATTCAATATCGAATTCTACGACTAACAAATGTCGTATTGGAAATAACGATATACATATATATCTTTCAAATTTCCATAACAACACCTGTATAATCACGAATTCCAACATCGAAATATTCCGAAGACAATTTCGATTCAAATCCACTCCAATGTAATCATTGGAATTTTGGTTCCTTTTAAAACCCTTTTCGAATTCAATTTATTTATTTAAAAATAAATAGAATTATAATTCTAGTTCAAAACTAGTTCATTTCGATAAAAATCTATTTTTATCTTTTCTAATATGGAATTTTCCATCCCAAATCTTTCTAAATCATTTCTTATGATTTTACATAAATTATTACTATTTTTAATAATTTTATCAAGGCCCGTACAGTCGATTTCCATCAATGGCCATCAAACTGCACTTACAGCGACCTTTTTCAAATTTGATTTGGACATAATTCCAAATCCAACCGTTAGATTTCAAATTTCTAATATTCATTAGAAAGCTCTTTTCGATACGAACCCAACGGTTCCGGTTTTAGGAGAATCCGACGGTCGGATCTCCCGAAATGTCCGTTTGAAATAAATGGTCGAAATTCGCGAACTGCCGCGGCGCGGCGCGTTCTATTCAGGCCATTATATTATATATATAATATATATAATATATACTTCGTCGATTTCTATTTAAAACGAATTATATAAATAGTTTTAAATTCGTTTCAAAAGCAATTTCAACTTCCTTTTCAATTCAAATCAAAATTGAATTCTTCTTTATAAATTCGTTTCAAAATTCATTTCTATTCAATTCAAATTTCAATTCAATTTGAATTCATTTCAATTCGTTTTCAATTCAATTCATTTCGAAATCGTTTTCAATTCAATCCATTTCGAAATCGTTTTCAATTCAATTCATTTCGAAATCGTTTTCAATTCAATTCATTTCGAAATCGTTTTCAATTCAATTTGAATTCATTTCGAAATCGTTTTCAATTCAATTCATTTCGAAATCGTTTTCAATTCAATTCAAAATATTCGATTTCGAAATCACTTTTCAATATTCATTTTTAAGATGAATAAAATCGATATAAATATCGTTCACGTCAAATTGGCGTCAATCTAATCAGCACGGCTTCATAAATTTCTATTTTCAAATATTCTATTTCAAATATTTCTTTTTCAAAATAGTTGTTATTATCAAAATATTTCGTTCAACACATGACCAATCTCAATGAATGAGTACTGTCAACACATGAACTTTTATTTTATAATATTCTTTATTTTTCAAATTGAAATGAGGCCCAATCAATTACCATATAAAGTTAATTATATGGATTTTCATACAACACATGTATATAATTACATTGAAAAATAATCAACCATCAACCAAAGTGCACTACACTGTATAAGCATCAAATATAGATATTCAACGCTTATGACAGCCTGTCAATCAATCGATCGACACGTTTAATCAATCAGGATGAGTGAACTTCAAGTTTCATCCCAACACCCGTGTGGGGTTTCAAACAATCAAACCAATATTTTATTCGTGCAGTTGGGCGATGTGTAAAATTTATCGTCCCAATCAATGTCATTCAAATAAGTGTTCATAAACAAACCGTCTGGTTTGTAAATGAATATTTATTTATTCACATTCACGTTAAAAATTATATTTTTAACGATAAAACATTTTATTCCAACATATGAATTTCTATTAAGTTCATTCTTTAAATAAAATGATATTTTTATTTTTCTAACACGTTTTAGAAAATTTCGGCGGCATAACGGCACGATACTAGAAACGGGACGAGGCCTAGCCTTATCCCCGGTCTAGTGAAGGCCCACGCCATTCACACATCAACCAAATCAATTTCATCTCACCAAACAATTCAATTCAAACAAATAATTCAACTAATCTATGCAACCAAACAAACAAGTCCATGGTCTGTGGACGATTGTGTCGGGTGCTACTAAACACCGTCTGCATCCTAGTATATATATATAACTAGAAATAAAATTGAAGAGTGAGAATTCTCACCTATAGCTATCCTAGCTCCACGGCTCTTCCTTTGCAGAAACCTTCGTCGGTCGCCTTTTTGTTACCTTCGTTGCTGCTTTCACTACATACGTAAAAATCACATTTTTACTTCACTATTCAATATATAAAAATCGAATTTTTACTTCGATGTTCAATATATAAAAATCATATTTTTCTATCGGAGTTCAATATATAAAAATTCGAATTTTTACTTTTCTATAAAAAATCTGTTTTTATACCTTTCTATAAAAAAACTCAGTTTTTGATTTCCTTTTAAAATTCAGTTTTGATTTCCTTTTAAAATTCAGTTTTGATTTCCTTTTAAAATTCAGTTTTGATTTCTAAAACAAAATCAGTTTTATAACTTCTTAAAAAAAATCTAAAATCAGTTTTAAATTCTTATTCAAATCAGTTTTTAAATTATGCTAAAAATCAGTTTTTAAATTATGTTAAAATCAGTTTCTAAGTTATGACAAAATCAGTTTTAATACTCTTTAAAATTTACAGTTTTAAACTTTTTAAAATTTACAGTTTTAAACTAAAATCAATTTTCAGTTTTAACCTAAAATCAATTTTCAGTTTTAAATAAAATAAAATAAAATAAATAAAATAATAATAAAAAAAAACTTACAAGGGATCGTTCGGAGGAGGGTTTGGAGTTGGCGACGCCGAGGCTGGCGAAGGGGGAAGCTCGCGGTGGTGCTCCGGTGGCCTCGCTGTTGGTTGCGGGTTCTTCGAAGTTGGGGGGGGTCGCGGTCTAGCAGAGGGGGAGAGGAGGAACGGGAGGCGAGGGGGGGAAGGTGCACGGTGGCAGCTGACTGGCGGTGCGGTGGTGCTCCGCCTGGAGGCGGCGGCGGATCGGCTAAGGCAGGCGCGATTTGTGGATCGGTTTTTTTTTTCTTTGACCTAGTTTGACTGAGAGAAAGGAAGAGAGAGGGAAGTGAGGTTATATAATAATTTATATATTATTTTTATTTATTTTCTCCCTCCTAAGTTGACTTTTCATATGAACTAGAAATAGAACCCGCCGACTGTCGTCCCTAGCGTTTTACCCCCATTCCGAACACAATGGGACATGTTTCGTATGTTGATTCGATCGTTTGAATCAGTTTCCGTTGTATTTATATTTAAATCACTATATTGAATTTTAAACGTACATTTCAAATTACCGGGGCCACATACTAACTAGAAAAATTCCAGAAAAATATTTTCTAGCTTCGTATTGACGATACGGTCCTAACAAAACTAGTTTCGTCGAATTCTGAGACCGTTTGAAAAATGGCCAATTTCCAGTCGATTAAATTCAACAGAAACTGGTCAAACGCGTTTTCCTTTGCCACGCTCACATATTGATTCGAAAAATTATGAAATTTGAAACCTAGCAATAACCTGACACTGCGGATCTAACAAAAGTGGTTTCGTCGAAATCCGAGGTCATTTGCAAAATGTCCATTTTTAAGGGCCTGAATTCCATAGCGACTATTCAGAATTTTCAACTGGACATATCTCTCAATTTTTAAAGTGAAATCTCAGTTTGTCAACTTCGTTACAAAGATATAGTTATACAGATTCAAATATTTCTTGTTTCGTTCAATTCTGACTTATATTGAATTCTGTATATTCATTTGAAATTAGAAATCGAATTTTCGAACTACCGCGCCATTTTCAATTCCTTTTATAATTATATATAATTATTTATATTCTAACGACGACGCGTATAATATATACGTTCGAATTCTATTCAAAATAAATTTCTCGTCGATTATATTTAAAATAATCTATTTTAAATATTCAAAATTCGCTATAATCACCAAAATAAAAATTTTAAACTGGCCCAGATTTTACGGGTTGTTACACCTTGTCAGTCTGCTACAGTCATTCGGTGCAAATTTCGCTCAACATACTTACCAATTCTTGCTTTCTCCCTATACCCGACGTGTTCATCATGCAAACCCTCCCAATTTTCCATATACAGCACACTAGCCCACTGTCCTATGTACGCCCCAACCAACTTCCGACTCTGGTCTCGACAATGCTTTGTCATAATGGCGCCAAACTCCTTTTGTTGCGTCTTCTTTCCGTCGCTCCACGAGCTTCACTTTGCTTCCTTGTCAGTGCGACATTCCATGACACTCCTCCTCTGCCAATCGAACACAACCTCCTTCCACTTCATGGTACACACCTGTAACGACCCGCATTCTACGCATCATGGGATCGTAGAATATTTATTTCTGTCACATACGAAGTCGTATGGTCATGTAACTTTGGGAGACGACTATTGGGGTCATTTCCCATGTTCATGATTTTTCCCGATTTTTAAATGACCATTTTACCCCTAGTTGGCACTGTTTTGGCCATAACTTTTGACTGGAAAGGAATTTTGACCTGAAACCACTTCCATTGGCTCCGGATGATGGTTTCTCTTTCCGTAGAGTGGTCACATTAGCCAAACGGACTCACCGTTTGGGAGATATGGCTGAAACATGTTTCAGATGGTGAAAAACAGCTTAATTGGGCTTAACCCGGTGATTAGCAGCTAGGCCCACAGGGGAATTTCGGATTTAGGGGGATATAGGTGCTGATTAGGGTTAGAAAACATTTCTTTAGACATTTCCCAGCCGCCACTTTCATTTCTCTTGACCTAGCCATGGCCTCCACTCTCTAAGTCTCTCTAAAACACCCAAAAATCACCTTCTAATTGAAGATTAGGCTTAGCAAACATTAAATTAAGAAGAAAAAGCACCAAAGCAAGGTTGGAGCTGCTGTATAAGATTGGGAACAGCGCCAAATCAGAGAATATTTCAGTTTTGGGGTTCTAGTTGTGGCAAAGGTGAGTGATAGCATCGTTTTGACACTAATTACAGTTAATTAAGGGTAATTAGTGAAGATTAGCGAATTTATACACTAATAAATTCTGGAAAAATATTTAGAAATTCTTAAATAATATTTCATGCCTCTGTTAGAAAATTTAGACGATTTGATTAAGTTTTACTAAGTATGTGCTTAAACATGATTAAGAAGGATTATAGGAAAATGTGAGGTTTTAGCCACTTTTGATCTATTTTGATTCATTTGGATTGTTGTTTGGTGTTTGGGGTTGCTCTTACATATTACTATGACTCTATGGTATGTTTTATGATTGATTAGAATAGTTAGATTTGTCAAAAACGTCGTCGAATGGCGTAAACAAGTTGCTGGAAAAGTTGCAGAAAGCTGTGCAGGGCTTCGGATCGGATCGGATGGGGGCTCGGATCGGAAATGTGAACTGGGCAAGAAACCCGACCCGAACTGGAGTTTGGCACATGAAAGACTTGGCAAAAAGGAAGGCCGTTTACTTAGAGTTGGAGTGGACAAGGGGATCGGATCGGAGTAGGCCAGGAAGCGGAGTGGATCGGACTGAAGTAAAGCGAAGTGATCGGATCGGAGTAGAAGGAAACGAGGGAGCTGATCGAAGAAGGAGCATGAGCTGGAAGGAGGATAGCAACTCGACCCGACCCGGAGGAGGACATCGACCCGACCCGGAGTGAAGCACCCGACCCGAATCGAATGGAAGACGACAAGGATGGAGGACCGACCCGAACCGACGCTACCGAACCGAACCGAGTTCTAGGACTGTTACTGCACGTCAACTTTTCTGAAGACCCACTCCAATTCGATCAAAACCCGGGATGCAAAGGAAGTCCAGATGAGAAGTTAGAGCTCAAGATTTAGAAGGGAATCAATGAGTTCGCTTCATGGTTGGGCTTTGCTGCGGGACGCGTGCTAAGGAGTTAGCGACGTCTATAGCTTTGGACCACTATGGTAGGAGGTACGAAGGCGGATTCAGGGCCATTATGGCATCGGTAGAACCAAGGGCTACGACCAATGAAGTGGGTCATTGAAACGTTTGGTCATGACTCCAAGTGTTTGGCTTGGTCACAGCAGGGTTTCTACAAGTCGGGATTCGTCGTTACCTCATTTTTGCCTAGTGTTCCAAAGTGGTAGATATCGTATGCTTTACGCACTGAGTGAGAGATGTGAGGATGGTTGCTATGGATGATTTGTTTGCTATCGTTGTGACATACACGCCCCACCCCCGTATTCTTACACTATTTATTGTGGCACCTTAGAGTACTGTACGGTATGTGGTACTAACTCTTTGGTTGCAGGTCCAGGTTCAGGTATGGTTTAGTATACCTGTTATTATTCTGTTTAGATGCTTATCGCTCATACCAGGCTTTATGTCTGACCCAGAGTTTTATGTCTCCTCTTATTACTCTGGGTGCTCACACGAGCAGACTAGAGACAGGTTAGCTGGTGATGCACGGGTAGATGGTCCGGAGACGAGCAGGAGGCTTCCACGTACTATATACATAATATTCTCCCTGCGTTGTTGAAGATCACTGCTTCGGCATTGTTGGTGTATCTTCTACTTTAGTTTTCTTTTGTTAGAGGCAGTAAATTTGGAAAGTTGTAATAAGCTGTATTTGGATTTCCGCTGCTCTGATGTTGATATTGATTATTAGTTATCAGCTTATGCACTGTCTCGCCTGTTTTATGTCAAGTATGTTATTATTATATTTTATTCCATGCGCTGTGAGACATTCTACAGGTTCCTTGATTAGTTCATTCTCTTCTCTTCTTTCTTCTCTTCTGACGACCGTTCCGTGTTAGCTGGGCATGTGTACAGCGCACATCCGGAGGAAATGCAGGCTGGTGCGGGGCGGGCCGTCACACTTGGTATCAGAGCTCTAGGTTGCGTAGTTAACCTAGGGAAGTTATCAGGGAGAGATAATACACGTATACGAGAGAGCGTATTTGTGATTACTTTGGTTTTTAAAAGCTATATATATATACTATTAGTAGTATAAGGATGAAGTCGTACTGCACTAGCACCACTATGGAGTCGTTAATCATTTCCTTTTTCAGATTGACGATGAGCCGATATGTTAGAGGTACCGGTAGGGGAGCTAATAATGGGAATGCTGCTGACATGAGGACGATGTTTACTGACCTCATGAGGGAGATGCTTAGAGATGTGCAGAGGGCAGCTCCCAATGGTGGAAATGGCGGTGGTCCAATAGTGCAGGCGCCAAGAGTCGACTTCGCCAAGCTGAATAAGGATTATACTAGCCTTGGTGGGAAGCCGTTCCACGGAACGGAGTCGGCCACAGATGTTCAGGATTGGTTGGATAGTTGCGAACGTATCTTCGAGGATTTGGGTATCGAGGATGCAATGAAGAGAAAGCTAGCGTCCCGTCAGCTGCAAGGGCGGGCAATGAATTGGTGGAATGCTATAAAGGCAGCTACTCTCGAAGACCAGATTACTTGGGAGCAGTTTAAAGCTCGCTTTAGCGAGAAGTTCATTCCAGCTGCTCAGAAGTCAGTACTGTTTAAGAAATTCTTGGAGCTCAAGCAGAATGGCAGAGCTGTCTCGGAGTATATTGCTGAATTTGACACTTTGTCAAAATATGGGTTATCTCTTATTGATACTGCCGAGAAAAAGAATGAGAAATTCATAACTGGGTTAGATCAGTACTTAGGGGAAAGGCTTATTAACCACATCGATGAGACGTTTGAATCGATTGTGGGAAAAGCATTAAGATCAGAGAGTCTCTACCCTAAGCCGAAGACGGAGGTTGCATCTGCAGATGAGCCAAAGCCACAAGTAAGTGGTGGAGGCAAGGGTGGTTCCCAGAATAAAAGAAAGCAGAGTCAGACTAAGGATGGCCAGAAGAAAAGGAATAAACAAGATGTTGAGTGCTTCAGCTGTGGTAAGAAGGGCCATTATGCTAGTAATTGTCGGGCCAAGCCAGCGGATAGGAAGTGCTTCAACTGTGGCCAAATGGGACATCACAAGGACAAGTGTCCACAGTCCCCTAAGGAAACGCAAATGGTAAAAGCCTATGCTCTTAATGCTATTCCTTCCTCGTCGAATGCCCCAACAGCGGCGGAGAAGGGAAAGAATGTTGTCATTCAAGGTATGCTTTCTGTTTACGATGTTCCTGTTAGAGTTTTGTTTGATACCGGAGCTTCCAGTTCTTTCATATCTAGTGACCTGGTAGATAGGTTGGGATTGGAGCCCGAGATTGTCGATAGACCTTTAGTAGTGACGAACCCGATTGGTGGTTCGACTAGCCTTAGCATGATTTGTCGTAATGTGGTCTTATCGAGTCATGGATGCATGTTTGTTTGTGATTGCTTTGTTTTGGGCTTTACTGGGTTTGGCATTATTTTGGGAGTAGATTGGCTCCACAGATACGGGGTGGTGGTAGACTGTGAGGGCTTGTTGGTGACAGCTAGAGCGGATGATGGGCGGAGGATAGTGTTTGATGGTCTACCCAGTAAGGGGGTATTGGCTAGTTTTCTAAACTCCCTCGACATTCCGCATAGTGAGTTGTCAGGTTTGCCCGTGGTTGGCCAGTATCCGGATGTTTTCGAAGAAGTGACCGGACTTCCACCACACCGAGAGATTGAGTTCCGTATTGATTTGGTAAAAGATGCCAGGCCTATAGTGATGCCACTTCGTCGTATGGCACCAAGAGAGCAGCGAGAGCTCGAGGTGCAAGTCAGCGATCTTTTGAAGAAGGGATTTATCAGAAGGAGTGTTTCTGAATGGGGAGCACCAGTTGTGTTTGCTACCAAGGCGGATGGTTCCCTTCGTTTGTGTGTAGACTACCGCGAGTTGAATAAAGTGACGAGGAAGAACAAGTATCCTCTACTGCGGATAGATGATTTGTTTGATCAGTTGAGTGGCGCGAGAGTATTTTCTCAGTTGGACCTCGCGACAGGTTTTCATCAGCTTAGAGTGGAAGCTGAGAGTATAGCTAAAACGGCATTTCGGACGCCGTCTGGGTTTTATGGGTGGTTGGTCATGCCATTCGAGCTGACCAATGCCCCAGCATATTTTGTGGATCTTATGAATAGGGTATTCAGAGATCAGTTGAATAAGTTTGTCCTTGTGTTCGTTGATGATATTTTGGTCTACTCAAGGACGGAGGAAGAACACAAGGGACATTTAAAGATAGTGATGGAGGTGTTGAGGAAACACCAATTGAAAGCAAAGTTTTCTAAGTGTCACTTCTGGAAGAGGGAAGTGAGGTTCTTGGGCCATGTTGTATCAGAAAATGGGATTGCCGTGGACCCGGCAAAGGTGGCCACGGTACAGGATTGGCCTACGCCCAAGAATGCAACAGATGTAAGAAGTTTCTTAGGGTTAGCGGGATATTATCGTAAGTTTATCCAAGGTTTCTCCAAGATAGCAGCACCATTGACCCAGTTGACCAAGAAGAATCAAGCTTTTGTCTGGGATGAAAGGTGCGAGAATGCATTCAAAGGTCTAAAGGACAAGTTGACAAGCGCACCAGTGTTGGTCATTCCTAAGGGGGATGAAGAGATGACGGTATACACGGACGCCTGTGGTACCGGACTGGGTGCTGTATTGATGCAAGGTGGTAGGGTTGTAGCTTACGCAAGTCGGCAATTGAAACCGCACGAGAGAAGATACCCTACCCATGATTTAGAGTTGGCAGCAATCGTGTTCGCGTTAAAGATGTGGAGACACTATCTCTTGGGAGAAAGATTTGAGCTGTTTACAGATCATAAGTCGTTAAAGTATCTCTTCTCTCAGAAAGATCTGAATCTCCGTCAGCAGAGATGGTTAGAGTTCTTAGCTTCCTATGATTTTGACATCACATACACACCGGGAAAGGGCAATGCGGTGGCTGATGCGTTGAGTAGAAGACATGCCAGCTTGGGGGCTATGTTCCTTGAATGGAAGCAACTGGAGTTTATCGCGGGGTTTGATTTCAGACCAAAGTGCGAATTGGATCCAGAAATGTTAGCAAGTTTGACGATCAGACCCACTTTGATTGAGCGGATCGGCTCTAGTCAGAGGGACGATCCTAGCCTATTGGAAATCATCTCCAAGTTAGAGATGGGTATCGAGGAGGAGATGAACAAGTATGGGCTTGATCGGGATAGATGACTTAGAAAGAATGGAAAGCTTGTTGTACCCAATGTCAATGGATTGAGGGATGAAGTGCTTAGAGAATGTCATCACTCAAAGCTAACTATACACCCCGGTGGTAACAAGATGTATCGAGATATGAAGCAGACTTACTACTGGGAAGGAATGAAAAGAGACGTTGGGAAGTTTATATCCAAATGCATGAATTGCCAGCTAGTTAAAGCAGAGCAAAAGAAGCCTAGTGGTTTGTTACAGCCATTAGAAATTCCCGAATGGAAATGGGAGCAAGTCTCGATGGATTTCATCGATGGTTTACCAAGGACTAGATCGGGATATGATAGCATTTGGGTGATTGTAGACCGACTGACTAAAAATGCAAGGTTTATACCAGTCAAATCGACCAGAACGGCAGCTAAGTTAGCAAAATTATATATGAAGTGGGTAGTGAGATTTCATGGAGTACCTAAAAGCATTGTGAGCGACCGAGACCCGTTCTCCACTAGTGGGTTTTGGAAGAGCTTACAAGAGGCTCTGGGGTCAGAATTACATCTCAGTACCTCATATCATCCTCAGACCGACGGTCAGACGGAGAGGGTGAACCGTATTTTGGAAGATCTCTTGAGAGCATGTATATTGGATTTTGGTGGATCATGGGATGACCATTTGCATCTAGTAGAGTTTGCATATAATAATAGCTACCAATCCAGTATCGGTATGGCTCCGTTTGAAGCTTTGTACGGAAGACCATGCAACTCACCATCATGTTGGATAGAGACTGGCGAGAAGTTTATGCTTGGACCAGATGTGGTGAGGGAAACTTCAGATAAGATTAAGATCATTCAACAACGAATGAAAGCTGCTCAAGATAGGCAGAAGAGCTATGCTGATAAGAGGAGGAGAGACTTAAAATTCTCCGTTGGTGACTTGGTGTTTGTCAAGATTTCTCCGTTGAAGAGCGTGATACGATTTGGCAGGAGAGGCAAGTTGGCACCAAGATTCGTTGGCCCATTCCCTGTTCTCGAACTAGTCGGGAATTTGGCTTATAGAATTGACTTACCGGAGAAGATGGCGGGAGTTCACAACGTATTTCATGTTTCCCAACTAAGGAAGTTCGTTCACGACTCAGATATGACTATTTCACCTGATCAGTTAAAGGACCTCGAAGTAGAACCCGAGGCGGTTGGGAACCGCAAGCCGGCCCGTATTGTCGAGCACGACATGAAGCAACTTCGAAGGAAGGCGGTGAAGCTAGTCAAGGTACAGTGGAGCGAGGACGAGAATGATTGTACTTGGGAGACAGAGGAGAACATTAGGAAGTCACACCCAGAACTCTTTGCCTGGTAAGATTTTGACCTCGATTTAGTTTTCCGCATGCTAGGATAGGTTTGTTTTGCTTGTTTTGCATGTTTGGTTGATGTATGTGGTTGTTAGGCATGCGGGATCCTTGATATGTTTTGGGTTAAGGAATTTCGGGGACGAAATTTCTTAAGGGGGGGAGAGTGTAACGACCCGCATTCTACGCATCATGGGATCGTAGAATATTTATTTCTGTCACATACGAAGTCGTATGGTCATGTAACTTTGGGAGACGACTATTGGGGTCATTTCCCATGTTCATGATTTTTCCCGATTTTTAAATGACCATTTTACCCCTAGTTGACACTGTTTTGGCCATAACTTTTGACTGGAAAGGAATTTTGACCTGAAACCACTTCCATTGGCTCCGGATGATGGTTTCTCTTTCCGTAGAGTGGTCACATTAGCCAAACGGACTCACCGTTTGGGAGATATGGCTGAAACATGTTTCAGATGGTGAAAAACAGCTTAATTGGGCTTAACCGGGTGATTAGCAGCTAGGCCCACAGGGGAATTTCGGGTTTAGGGGGATATAGGTGCTGATTAGGGTTAGAAAACATTTCTTTAGACATTTCCCAGCCGCCACTTTCATTTCTCTTGACCTAGCCATGGCCTCCACTCTCTAAGTCTCTCTAAAACACCCAAAAATCACCTTCTAATTGAAGATTAGGCTTAGCAAACATTAAATTAAGAAGAAAAAGCACCAAAGCAAGGTTGGAGCTGCTGTATAAGATTGGGAACAGCGCCAAATCAGAGAATATTTCAGTTTTGGGGTTCTAGTTGTGGCAAAGGTGAGTGATAGCATCGTTTTGACACTAATTATAGTTAATTAAGGGTAATTAGTGAAGATTAGCGAATTTATACACTAATAAATTCTGGAAAAATATTTAGAAATTCCTAAATAATATTTCATGCCTCTGTTAGAAAATTTAGACGATTTGATTAAGTTTTACTAAGTATGTGCTTAAACATGATTAAGAAGGATTATAGGAAAATGTGAGGTTTTAGCCACTTTTGATCTATTTTGATTCATTTGGATTGTTGTTTGGTGTTTGGGGTTGCTCTTACATATTACTATGACTCTATGGTATGTTTTATGATTGATTAGAATAGTTAGATTTGTCAAAAACGTCGTCGAATGGCGTAAACAAGTTGCTGGAAAAGTTGCAGAAAGCTGTGCAGGGCTTCGGATCGGATCGGATGGGGGCTCGGATCGGAAATGTGAACTGGGCAAGAAACCCGACCCGAACTGGAGTTTGGCACATGAAAGACTTGGCAAAAAGGAAGGCCGTTTACTTAGAGTTGGAGTGGACAAGGGGATCGGATCGGAGTAGGCTAGGAAGCGGAGTGGATCGGACTGAAGTAAAGCGAAGTGATCGGATCGGAGTAGAAGGAAACGAGGGAGCTGATCGAAGAAGGAGCATGAGCTGGAAGGAGGATAGCAACTCGACCCGACCCGGAGGAGGACATCGACCCGACCCGGAGTGAAGCACCCGACCCGAATCGAATGGAAGACGACAAGGA
The DNA here is from genome assembly GCA_030737875.1 of Allium sativum. NCBI lineage: Eukaryota > Viridiplantae > Streptophyta > Magnoliopsida > Asparagales > Amaryllidaceae > Allium > Allium sativum. The sequence continues at coordinate 1,271 of JASFAX010002976.1, read as the reverse complement.
TGGAGGACCGACCCGAACCGACGCTACCGAACCGAACCGAGTTCTAGGACTGTTACTGCACGTCAACTTTTCTGAAGACCCACTCCAATTCGATCAAAACCCGGGATGCAAAGGAAGTCCAGATGAGAAGTTAGAGCTCAAGATTTAGAAGGGAATCAATGAGTTCGCTTCATGGTTGGGCTTTGCTGCGGGACGCGTGCTAAGGAGTTAGCGACGTCTATAGCTTTGGACCACTATGGTAGGAGGTACGAAGGCGGATTCAGGGCCATTATGGCATCGGTAGAACCAAGGGCTACGACCAATGAAGTGGGTCATTGAAACGTTTGGTCATGACTCCAAGTGTTTGGCTTGGTCACAGCAGGGTTTCTACAAGTCGGGATTCGTCGTTACCTCATTTTTGTCTAGTGTTCCAAAGTGGTAGATATCGTATGCTTTACGCACTGAGTGAGAGATGTGAGGATGGTTGCTATGGATGATTTGTTTGCTATCGTTGTGACATACACGCCCCACCCCCGTATTCTTACACTATTTATTGTGGCACCTTAGAGTACTGTACGGTATGTGGTACTAACTCTTTGGTTGCAGGTCCAGGTTCAGGTATGGTTTAGTATACCTGTTATTATTCTGTTTAGATGCTTATCGCTCATACCAGGCTTTATGTCTGACCCAGAGTTTTATGTCTCCTCTTATTACTCTGGGTGCTCACACGAGCAGACTAGAGACAGGTTAGCTGGTGATGCACGGGTAGATGGTCCGGAGACGAGCAGGAGGCTTCCACGTACTATATACATAATATTCTCCCTGCGTTGTTGAAGATCACTGCTTGGGCATTGTTGGTGTATCTTCTACTTTAGTTTTCTTTTGTTAGAGGCAGTAAATTTGGAAAGTTGTAATAAGCTGTATTTGGATTTCCGCTGCTCTGATGTTGACATTGATTATTAGTTATCAGCTTATGCACTGTCTCGCCTGTTTTATGTCAAGTATGTTATTATTATATTTTATTCCATGCGCTGTGAGACATTCTACAGGTTCCTTGATTAGTTCATTCTCTTCTCTTCTTTCTTCTCTTCTGACGACCGTTCCGTGTTAGCTGGGCATGTGTACAGCGCACATCCGGAGGAAATGCAGGCTGGTGCGGGGCGGGCCGTCACAACACCTCCATGCTTACCATCATAAAACCGCTTCCAGTAATAGCCACCGTACCCAAACCAGAAGCCATCCCACAACACTAGGTCATGCCCCTCACAGTACCCCCCTCAAAAACGTGCACT